>JAPUBX010002053.1:0-90527 GCA_028672205.1 Proteocephalus fallax | reverse complement strand
GACACCATCTTCAAGTAGTTGAGAAAGAATGCGGAGGCGTGAAATAATGTTGAAAGCTGAGGTGACGTCAAGAAAATGAACTTGACGGCTTTCACTCCGGCATCAAGTGAAGATTGGATGGTTTGCGAAAACGTAGCACCCGGCGTCCTGAGTGCTTCTATTCGATTTATAAGCAAACTTTCATCGGTATTTTTTGCGTGTCATCTTATTGAGAGAGAGAAGGTGCTTCTCAATCACGTTCAACCAGAGAGATTAGTTGGCGATATGTTCCGCAGCATCATTGGCCGATTCATCATGGAGCGCATCAAGGTCTAGTAAACTTCTTGTTAGATATTAGCGACGGGTTCCCGCCAATCTACTTAGATTTTCCCAGAAATCGCAAGATTTGGATGTTCTTAAGAGCTCATTTACAAAAATCTGATTAAGCCGATTTATTATACAATTATTACACTGGTGTTTAAAAAACAAGAGGTTTCGGTTACGATGGCCTATTTTCGTTTATCAACAATGGCCCAAGGGTGTGTGACGGCCTTCTCGTCAGTGTTTTCTAAAACAAGGTCTCTTTTAGGTGGCATGTTTATCCAACAGACGAGAGAAGGAGTCGGTAATGGACAGGTAAGCAAGTTCAGAAAGGTGAAGGAGGACGTTGAGTTGGTTCTGGGATTTCTGGAAGAAGATCCGCAACTCGCACGCTGTGTGGTGTGTAACGTCGTAGGCGTAGACCGGTGTGTCCAAAAGTGCGCGCCCCTCCTATAAGGTAAAGGTAGCATAGTAAAACAAGGGGCTTTACAGGTTTTGTGTGCGCGCGCTGACAAGGTCAGATCTAAGTGGGGCTTTCAAAAATGATATAAAAATCGATAATTTCCAGGATTCCTCTAAAAATCCCAACCACATAAAATCGTGTTTATTAGAATTCGTATAACGACCATGCGTTCGATTCTCAACAACGTTGATGATTTTCACTCTCTGCTAACAACTGCTCTGTTTTAACACGTCGGCGTGGTCTGTCTGCAAGAAACCTTTCTTTGGGACTTCAATCTGGATCATATCCTCCAATTCCCCTCTTCAACGCCTACCTTTCCTACACCACAGGGAACCTTGCATATTATCGACAAACTTTTATGCACCGACAGCACCTGCACGCGGAGCAACTAAATCATCAACGTTGTCTTCCTCTGCGAATATTATCTGCAAGAATTCTCTTTTAGACACCAAAGGATGTGCCGTCGTTGCTCGGGGCTACTTTCTCGGGTAACCTTAAAACGTAAAACACTTTATCGTTGACGCACGTCTGTCTGAGACCTTCCTAAAGGGCAAATCGTTGTCTCACAGGTTATTTTGTAAAAAGGCATCGATTAATCAATATGTTTCTTGCATTGATAATCCTGCTTATATCGACCGACCGCTTGAGAACAACGGGTTTGTGTCTACAACTACTGTGATCCGTCTTCAAAACAGTAAGTCTGTGACAGTCTTTAACTTGTTTCTCACCCCAACTTCTACCTAATCAGATATATCTAAGTGATATGATTCCATAATGTCTTTTATTTCTTCAATTATGGATGATTCTTCTATTTTACTGTGTTATTTTACTCTTCTTACACTTGGTCTAAACACCACAGTCAATTTTCCTACACGCGAATGGAATCTTCTTAACCACCTATTTGTGTCCGATTCTTCTCTGTATACGTGTCGTAAACGTGCACCTTTAGTCCAGTCTGACCACTGCATCTTTGTTGGTCTATCGAAAATATATGCAAGGATAAAAAAACCATCCACGTTGTCCCAAACCTAAAAAACGTCGTATCCGTTCTCACAGCCTCTAGAACCAGTGCAATTTACGAGGTGCCGTTGCCACAACCGACTTCAAAGTTTTCGCGGATCATAAATAAACATGTATAACCATTTTTGCTATGTTAACTAATAGTACGCTTCTTAATAATTCAAGTAACGCATTTCAATGTTCTCCGAAGTAAATTTAATGCCATCTATAGGTTATCTCAAAGGATACCAAATACGCGTGATTAGCTCACTTTCGATACATTTTTGGTCGCTGGTTTCGGAAAAGTATATTTGAATTCGCTTTCGTGGTGATTGTTTAAGCAGGTATTCTTGAATTGCATAAAAATAGTAGAAATAAATTGATCTAATTTATTGCATTTTATCAGTAACTGCAAACACACGTCAAGGTGTTTTTTCTATATTCGGTCTCCCATTACATTCATGAAATGTGCTTCTCATACTATTTGAATCAATTATATTTATATCAATTAACGTTAGCCATTAGATAAACACGAACAGTAGTCTCTAGAATCCATAAAATTTAAGCGAATCAGTTCCTACAACCAGAACTCTCAATTTTCGTAGCATCAGAATGACTGCTGCAATTGCAGGCATCACGAAATCAAACTTAATTCGCGGGTGATCCCAACAGAACCGATCGCTAAAGTCAAAACAGTCGCCTCGTTCACCTTTGGGCAGTACATTTTCACTTCATATTCAAATCCGTAGACCATCCCGGAGGGCTTAACGCTGCAAAACTTAATCCGAACACTTTTTTGTCTGCCAACGAATTCGCTGTCTTCAAACTCTTGGCGGGACTCAAATATTCTACGTGGGCTGGCCCAGAGCAGTTTATGGCTTAGTTGTAGGCTCTAATCTAAACTGTATCAATGAATCCAGCTTTTCTCGACCTAGCGTAGGTCCGTTGGTTCGGCTATTTGTTCGTATTTCACCCATTGAGAAATTACCTGCGACTCAGACATTTTCATCTCTATTACGTCATCCTGTCTAACCAACGCCACACGATTTCATCATAAAGGATTTTCAAGTTCAATTTGAAATTAAGCACCCATTTAAATAGTAAAATTTGCTTATTGATATTTATATTGTAGAGGGACGATAATTTATGAATCATTAATTATCGGTTTCGTTTTAACAACGTGTGCATGCTAACAGATATTGATTCTTTTGGTGTACAATTGTGTAATCGATATATCAATAAACAGATTTATTATTCAAAATGGTTTCGGCAAAGTTGTTCTCATCCTAGACTTGAATACTTATATTTTAGTCGGAAATATATTTTAAAAAAACAAGAAGGAAGAGGAGGAAAAGAAGAAGAAGAAGAAGAAGAAGAAGAGGAGGAAGAAGAAGAAGAAGAAGAAGAAGAAGAAGAGGAAGAAGAAGAAGAAGAAGAAGAAGAAGAAGAAGAAGAGGAAGAAGAAGAAGAAGAAGAAGAAGAAGAAGAGGGGAGAGAGGGAGGAGGAGAGGTTGTTGGGGTGGTAGAGGTTGTGGTCGTCTAACTGGAAGACGTTAGGTCACCTTACATGAAGCAGATTTCGTGGACTAGATGAATATTCCTTTAACACCATCTTTGCTTTTTTTAACTTGGTTTCCATCAAATACAGTGACCTCTTAAGCTAAAATATGCATTGGCAAGTGCACTGTGTATTCGCCGTTGGGGCGAAGCTTACGAGTTGTTCAGTATTTCCGCATCGTGGTCGAATTGCCCATCGACCTTTTCCAGCGCAGGCTGGTCCGAAGTGTCGGTGGGCATTCCAGTAGGATTCCCCAACTGCGAATCCTCCACCAGAATTTTTGGTCAACCGGCTTTGATAAAGTTAGACTTTGGTTTTCGGTGTTTTTATCTCCAGCCTCAATATTCCGTACACCTGAATTAGGTAGACGGACATCAAGTAGGCAGGCAACGTTTATTCGATAGCCGTTTTGCGTGCGGGCTATTATACATTGGCTACCGGTTTCTAAAATCCATTGACATTCCAACAGTCGACAGTGTAGTTCAGGCTAACTGTGGGTGTTAAGGAAAATTGGGTTTTATGGGTCCTCAACAAACTGGTTTCTCTGTGTATCTGCTTTTCTAACCATATACATGTAACCCCGAGCCTCGATCAACTGCTATGGAAATATTCATCCAAAACTGTCGAACTGTCACTACTGCTTTCATAGGTGGTCAGTAAAACAATAGGTCAACCCCTGCCCTATCGACAAATAAGTGCTCCCCACTGCGTCGAAAAATATCCCAAATTACATGCACTTCAGTGGGGATGTAGTCAAACCACATGACTGAAGCCCCAACCAACTCTAGGAATGCTACACATTTTATTTACGGTCGAGGCCATGTATGGCAAATAGAAATTATTAAATAATTACATTCCAATGCGACATAATGAGGCCGAGGTTTATTTTTCATGGAATTTGTAAAGCGTTAGTAATGGCGTTGTCGACCTTCTTATAGGGTGAATTTAAAGCTGTTACAGCATCCAATTTCGGGCATCCTAAATTGCTGGACGCGTGCATGTTTTGATACATTCATCCAAAGTCTTGAAATTGTTTTTGTTGCCATTGCAGCCTCCATAGATAAATTTAACGCATCTGTTCGTGTGATTGTCGTAACCGAACCTCGGTATGGATGCACGACAGTGTCCCGGGTCCCGGGGAAGAAGACATTCTTTTGGGGGACCTAAAAAATAATGAAGGAATCATAATTAAATAAAGGGAAAACATACCACGCGAAACGGCGTAAATAAAGCATAATGAGAACAGAATAAGCTGACGACGCATTTTTGGGCGGGTGTACGCCCTAGTCATTGAGAACGCCCTTATATAAGATTCACCGCTCACATGAGTTATAGCATGTGGCTTCGCATGGCTACTGTGGTGCACAAGGTCTGTGCCTTCGCTTCTGTTTTATTTGGAATCGAATCACGCTATTGAGAGTCGAATCACGTTATTGGGAGTCGAATCACGTTATTGGGAGTCCGATCACATTAGTTCCTAATGTGCTGCTAATCTCTGGCATGTGTAATGTAATGCAATCTATTTATTCCGACATCGAGGAAAACGTTTTTCATTAAAATCTAGAAGAAACGGATAATCGGATAGGAGACAGCTGTTTTTAGAAGTCCAATTATATGCCGTTTATATATTCTCTGTAAACGAGCCGGTTTTCGATTATTCAAGAGGGTTATGTGAATAATAGTGGCGTTGTGATGGTTGGTCCTTATCCCAAAATGCACTAGAATCCCGACCCCTAAAAGCTAATATCCTTATTCAAATTGTCCGTTTAATTTTTTTTCATTTGGATAGTTAAGATTGCCGCGCTAATGATCTTCATAAAGCGACTGAATGTTCCCAAGATCATGGGAGCGACCGGCAGCTAGTTTCCTCGTCTCCCACATGCCTTAAAGTCACGATTCAGACATCATCCATGCTGTTAGGGATGCCTAGTAGCATGTGATGGAATGAAGTTATAAATACAGGACACCCGATGTTTCGGACAAATTGCCTTCCCTACAATGAACCGTCCTGTTCTCTTTATAGCGTTCTGCGTTTTTAGCGCCATTTCGAAGGGTAGGATTCTCCTCGCTGCAATTGTTTGCAGTTAAACATGCTCGTTGATAACATTATGATTTCTTTTTTATTCAGAACTCCCACCACTATGTCTTAAGCCCTATGAATCGGGGCCCGGAACGGACTTCGTGGTCAGGTTCGGGTATAACAATGCTATGGAACAATGCGAGGCCTTCATGTATGGAGGGGTGCTGGGAAATGAGAACAAATTTGAGACTCTTGAACAATGTCGCGAAAAATGTGTCAATACTGCAATTTCCGATGCCCCGGAAGTTAACTGAACAACATCGTAAAATAATTTATGGTTGTAAGCATTTGCGACTTTTGCTTTTACTTGGAGAATTCGGGACCTCTAATCGATAGATGGGAGGATAGATAATCTGAAAATTGTTAAGTTAAAATGTTCAAATATGTTAAGAAAAGCTGTTCCTGGTGATTTTCAGGAAGCAAATTGAACGGTTCCTAGAATCTAAACCATGCCATATATATTGAGACATTATTGATTCGACAAATGTCTAATGAGAAGTGCAAGTTATTTGATATTTTCCGGATTTACACATTTCAAATTTAAGTAAAAATTGAATAAAGTAAACGTTTAACTGCTGACGAAGACTACCTGATTGGTGTTTTTATCAGCTGGGTAGGAGCGTTGCCCCAAGCAAGGAGATTAAATACCCTCATTACTTGGTACAATACTCATATCTCAGCTGACAGCGGTGGCACCCACTCACGAAGAGCACTCTCTCGTTTTTGACCGTCGTGATCGACTTTCAGTGCATTTTATAACCCCCGAATGGGCGTTGCACTCCAAAGTAAATAGCAACGCGCACCCAACAGCTCACTAGCCGCACCGTTATCGATTTTCTTTTCCGGTCATCCAATCATCTGACCAATAAGAAATCAAATCGTAAAACGCAAAAGAATGAAACCTGTTTTTTTACGAGGGCTTGCGTTCGTTGGGCGTAGCCTTTTAGTTCGGATTCGCCAAAAGGTTTGCATGAAATGTTACTCGCTTTTGTATGCACGCAATAATTGATTTATGTTGAAATACACACTACTTTCACAACTTGGATTAGGGTTTGACTTATATTATGAAATATTTCGTGCATGGGAATTGCGGCTGTGTATTTTTTCGTGTTATAAATACAAATATACGTCAACACTAGCTAGATTTTAAAACCAAGTTTAAATTAAATGGTTTACATCGCTAGGTAGGAGGTCCTGTAGGTGGTCAGAAACAAAAAATTAATCAATCGTCATTTTTCGTAAATGTCGCATTAATTGTTAGCCGAATGTAATCAAAAGTGTTTATTGAGCTCAACGAGGTGTTTTCGGGGGCAATAGAGATAATAATGACACTTTGATTTGATCAGAATTCGTTTTTGAATTTTTTATTTGTTGGTTCCTACACATTTTCCTCAACTGGAAACACCCCAGATATTCCAATTGGGCCTGCCAGTCCTTTGTTCTAAGACGGGTATGTTAATTACACGCTTTCACTATTCTTCTCTCATTTCTTTATATATTCCATTTATATCAAACTTCAGGTTTCCTTTACAGACCATTTTACAGACAGAAAATGGGACACGCATAATTAATCGGTAAATTATTGTAAGTCAATAAGCCTAGACTGTCTTTGTCCGTTTCCGTTCAGAAAGCTGTAAACAGAATATTTGGCAAGGCATTTGGCAAATTAGCATGCCATGAATAGCGCCGTTTACAAAGTTTCAACATTTCCGAAACCCTACCATAAAATCATTTGCACTCAATTCATAGAATTCCGAATTACTTGAGTTAAAAAAATGAATTGTTAGTTACTTTGCTGTTGAATCCAACATTTTCTCGAGTGACATTTCCACGTAATATTATTTGCGTTCTTATTTTTATGTTCTGAATAGGTAATCCCAAATTCGTCCCTTTTAATGGTTATTTTGAGCACCAGTTATGCGCTTGCAAGACCGATAGGATAAAATTTTGAATTATTAATTATCAGCGAATCCATTGATTTTGCCGATAATTAAGACCGCCAATACAAAGAGCGCTGGGTGCCATGCCTTATAGGCCATAGATTAATCTATCCAGTGCATTCTTTCTCAGTCGTTATGAAATTAATAAGGATTGTGAAGTTTGCTTACGTGTTCATACTTTTTTTCGTTTCATGAAGCGTGTTTTTAAGTCACCTTTCCCTTTATTACTGTGACACGAAACCCAATATATCGCGTGAATAACACCGTATTTAGACTAACAACACCCAGTGTTCGTGATTGACAGAGATAAATATCTATCCGCCGCACCGAATATAAATCAGTTAGTTAACCTTCGGTAGAACAGAAAAAGAATGCGTTTATGTTTGTTGGTTACTTTCATATAATTACTTAGAGAAACGTGTCTGAAAATCTAACGAACACGTTTCTTTATTCAATTATGGCTTGATGGAATATGCATAACCGTAAAATAAGATGTGATGATACAGAAGAAAGCATAAATTGGTTGAATGTAGTGTTTTTATTGCCAAAATTTTCTTCTAACTGATTATCTAAGACTAAAGTCATTAAATGTACCTAATCCTTTTCTGTTGAACCCTATAATTGTCGAAATAATAACTACTAAGTTCTTTCTTCTTAGAATAGTAGATTGTGTGAATTCAGTGATTAGCGAAGGGTGAAATATCTCCAGCAATTGCTAATAGACCTACCTAATGATCCTCTCTGCATAAATATATGAAAAATTGGAATTTTCACGTGTTCTCCCCTTTTCCAGTAGGATTTGGTATTTTATTTTCGTCAGTAGGATTTTCACTTATTCGACGCTCTTCCAGTTGTTGGATTCTGAATGTAACACCTTCGTTTGGAAGTTTTGTACGGCACGTCCATGTTACTTTACATGAAGAACAGGCGTCTTATTAAGGGAGTTGTTATATAGTTAGTCGTAAAGATTATAATGTCTAGTGAATTAAGGAGGACAAGACAGAGCCTGTGGTAAAAATGGGACAGGTACTCAAAATGGGCGAATTGCCCAGTATGCTGTGAAAAATAACATATGTTTGTAGTGACCTTAAATGGTGTGTTTATTTATTCAAGACGCATGACATCCATTGGACTGGCACCCCATTGGATGCCGTCTTCGGTAAATTTGGTCGACTCTGTTTCTTAGTTCGTCGGTTCAGGAGACTCGGTATAAGATCTATCTGTAAAAAAATCTTTGGTCATGCGTGTATAATCCCCGTTATTGTATATTGTTCCCCGGTAATTTTCCACGGACTTAAATTTTCTGACTTTTTAACCCTTCGTAGGCTTTTTAAAATAATCTTGTTTTGTAGTGACCTTTCTATTCTCTCCATTGAAGAAATCATCGTTCAACGCCATATCAATCGTTTTTCACCAATAGCTGCTCGTATTTTAAGTGACCCCTCCCATCCCCTCTATTCTAGTTTATCTAAGTGTAAATCTCTTCGACTAATGCGTAGGCTATACCGTTCAATACCATAAATACGGCGGCATATCGCAATTCGGTCATTTTATTTTATGCACAACGTGTAGTGACCTTAAATGGTGTGTTTATTTATTCCAGACGCATAACATCCATGGGGCTGGCACCCAATTTGCCAACTCACACCACACCGCATTCTGTGACCTTAACGTGGATAAATTAAGACAACATCGACGACACCTGGCCGGCCCCCACTTTTGACCACGACACGCCCCACGTGTGTCCAGACAGGACTCACCTGCAGCGGGCGCTAAGCATCGCACCTTGTCGGCGTTTTCGGCCCAGGTCAAGCCCTAACTATTGTTTGAATAATAAACAATATTTTTCATTCCCGACCTTCGTCTTTGGCCATCGTGCCATTCTGATTTTTAGGCCACGAAGTCCTCAAATTACCATATGTTAAGGAGAATTCATAATTATTACTATCGCAGGAGATACACGGCACCTGGGAAGTGATTGGAAAGAATGCAAACTGTTGTGTGACACTTCCTTGGAATTGTTTTCAGTTGAAGCCTGCGAGATGTTAGGATCAAACAGGGCTACTATTCTTGATATCGACCCATTAATGGAAATGGTACGCTTGTCATGAACAAAGGCCGAATGGGTTATTTCTATTATATAAAACATAGGTTAGAGCTGAAACGTTACATGAGCGGGACGCTTGTGTCCCCACCAAACACATACAGGCGGGTATCTCAGTTCGATTTATAATTATTCCCAAGACGTTTCAAACCACCGCATTACTTGCCAGACCATTTCTGTTAAAAGTATAATTGACATTTAATTGTATGTAATAACGCGAATACCAGTCATTTAAAAGATTTTCGGGTTCCTAAGTATTATATAGGTCTATGTTTTACGTCATACTTTTCCGATAGTAGACGACATTGAGAAATGTGTTATAATGTATTATTTTTATACACTGTATAATAAGCGCGTATAAGGTATCGACCAATTAAACTGGACATCTGCTATATTTTCAGTTTTGAAAGATTATGGGTGCATCTAGACATTTCTATGGCACCATAATTATTATCTTCAATAGCAACCATACCTACTCGCAAAAAATTTCAGCTTAACACGGAATATGAATTTAATGTATACATTGTTCCAATGCGTCACTGTTTGATACGACTGCTAGGTTAGCTAGATTTTTTATCGCAGTTGATTTCATCGAGAACACTCTAATACCACGATACTTTCTAGTTCTAAATCATCCATTTCAATTATTTATACAGGGCTATCGTTTCTGATTGTGTTCTTGGCGCCACGGATGATTCATGGTACCGTTTTATTGCATGCACCAATCGTTTGCTTTATGTGTTTACTACTTGGGATTGTTTTCTTACGAGATTGTCTACTCCTATCGCTCAACCTTTAATTTTAGTCCAATGAAACAACAGTTCAGGGTAAAAGTACTCAAGACATACCGATTGGACAAGAAGTGACGGACCAAATGACATATTCGGATATAGTTTCGTCATCGGATGGTAATTGTTCGATTTGTTGGTGAAAATTATTGCAAAATGTGTATATTGCAGATGCAGAAAGCGAAACCCCATGCCGATCTAGATCACTTCCAAGGTAATTTAGCATGTTAAAGCTGCATCAATTGGACAAACTACGTGTATCTTATGGCGTGTTTAACAGTGTTCTTTAAACTGGGTTTAGTGTTATAGCTCGTACATCGTGTTTTCTCTTTGTAGAATCGTCTGTTACAAGTTTAAACACAATTTTGTTGTATTTTCGGCACATCCTTGATCTTTGTGCTATTTTTTGTTTGCAGCTCTCCATTTCATTCGACGCGGAAACATAGAAATCAGATTTTCTCTACTGAGCCTCTTATTCCAATTCAACCCAACTATATCGAATCATCTAAATCAACAATCGCCACCTCCCTATCTCCTCCAAGTAACCTGTTCTGTGCTTCACATCCCGCGACGTTTAATAGAGATTTACTTTTACTAAAGTTAACTTACTTACGGAAGCATTACTTAGAATGTTTTCAATGTTTTGAGATTAAGCATAAGCTCCATGGTATCTATGGATCAGTCACAATAAGATAATATTGCAACCAAAATAATTTACGAGGTTTTGGATTGCGATTTATCGCAGTAGTAGTTTCCGATTTTCTCTTTATTTCTACTGGACTGTAGAAGTTTGCCGACTACTTGTATTCTGTTAACATATAACAGAATGTTTAAAAGACGAATGGTGTCAAACTACGCGCCGGCAGCGCCAGGAATCGCACAGAACAGAGATGATGTGTCGAACTTAATTACGCGTCTCTCGCGCTGCTATCCGCTCCTTCCTAGACTAAGACTGTTAAACCCTGCCACTGCCAGCCGAGGACAGGGGGAGATTGGAGGTATTCGATTGCTGGTAGATGTGACGAATCGTGAAAGCGGGCTGGTGCTTGCAGTTCTCCAAAAACGAAGCAAGGCGTCGCTGTTCAGACACGGAGAAGCAGCACTTTTATGCGGCACCCCCGTTTTCCTCCAGAAGATCTGAACGGATCTATGAAACTTCAAATGTTATGGTCTTCGTTATTTAAAAACCTTCTTCTGTCTCAGGAGGAAGGGCTTTCGGCGAGAGAAGCAACAGCAACACCAATGTCTGCTTTGACGATGACCTTGAGCCTTTACACTTCCAAGACGGACTCACGAGCGAGGCAGCGCTCTTCCAGGCTTGTCGGCACGTCATTAGCCAGTTGGAGGTGACCACATTCTCAGCCCGCCTCCCCAAGGCTTTCCGATTGGCCGAAAAACTGTTCGTAGATGGCGACCTTCTAGCCCCGTCGCCCCAACACAAGACGCGACGTCTGCTGTGGCAAAGAAGAAGGTGGAGATCATCTGGTGACTTGACTCCCATAGGGAACGACACTGCCGAGGTATGGTTGCTCGGTCATTGTTATCGTAACCGCGTAACCGTATCCCTACAAATCCGCGTTTTCATGTAGTCTGCAGGTATTGGTTGGGCCGTTCGTCTTCTTCGCCGTTTCAAATCCTCCGATCTCCCAGATACCGGGACGACTAGTCACTTCGAAGACGAACACCAGATCGATGGAGACCGCCAAGACGACAGTCCAGGACCATTCCAAGCAGCGCTTACTGTTGGTGGTCTTCTCCGTCTCGTTGCGCACTCCCAATTCGGTTCCCGGCCGCCTCTGCGTCTACGGCAGCTTCAGGATAAGGTTGCCTCGCTCTCCGACGCCGACTGGGTCGCTCCCACACCCCGTCGATGGCCTTTCCACCAGGAGGAGCGTGAAAACACTGGCACACTTCACGGGTTCGATTCGGCCCCGGCGCTTATGATGCCACCACACCGGTTCGTCATCAGTTCGTTTTTTTTCCTTTGGTGCGAAACGATGAATGGGCTTCATGAATTTCTGGAATTGTGGATGCCCGAGGTCCAGTTATGGCTCCAGCGTGGACGCACTTCAAGCCCATGTTTGCTATGATGGTACCAATCCCCGTGCTTAGATGCTCGTCGGTCGGACACCGCCAACCCTAGCAGGGTGGTTATGAGGAGCGCAGGCTCAAAGGGTTTGTTTCCCACCGGCAGCGCCACTGCAACAGACGGCAATGTGCAGGGGTTGGCATCTTCCCCGGCGTGTTATTACGTCGTTTAAGATCCGGTCACACTCATCGGCTTTCGAGATTCGTCATAGTCATCAGTGTTCGAATTCTTCTAATCTCCTTTGTCTTCGAAGCGCAGTGACCCGATTTCGGAGATTTCCGTTGGGATTCGACGGATTGCATCGCGATAAACACGAGACGTTGTATGTGTAACCTCATGTTTTAGAGGCGGGACATGATCCGCAGATTGTATCTACCAGAAAACCTATGTTGTCCACGAATTCCAGGTCCCCGTTGATAATTCCGGGATTAATTGGTCACCACACCCAATAGCCCAATCCGGATGCAGTAATCCAAGACGTTATATCTTTTTATTCCCAGATCGCTTCTGCCCAATATCTTGAGTTTTCCGAGCCTCCGCGAAGGTGCCTACTGTGTTGAACGACCGTACGGCAACGCGATTGGCCCCTCCAGGTTGTCTCAAGAAGACCCGCTGTCTTCCAGATGTCCGCTACCTCGGCGGCCGTCGAACCATGTCGACGGCGCCAGCGAGTTCCCGGTTGGTGTGGAAAACTTCTTTCGAAGCACAGCAACGAGTAACACCAATAACGGTGTGCGTTGCGGTCGGCGGCTACTGGTGACGAAGAGGCTGATAACAACCCCCCTGGTGCCGAAATCAAGGTTAGGTTTTGTTATGACGTGTGATTGCTTGTGTAGTGTGGCCACCTCCTGTTGGAGGATGAATCGGCTTCAGACATCCTCTGGATTGAAACTGTCTTTTTTTGGCGACCAGCGTACTGCTATCTATTTCAGCTGGCGGATTTTGCGTGCATCTTTGGTCCCCCTTGAGTCAAAGGTTGGAGCCGGGCGGGGGTGAAAACATGTTTTTTTGTTGTTTTTGTGATGACCCCTAGACAATCTCAGAGCACAGAACTCCGCCAACCGGAAGACTGCAAAATAGCCGAGAGGTATTGAAGAGAAATCGCCATTTTTTGTCTAACTGGTCATCGCTTTATGCGTGCTTTGTCCAATTAAAATATTGGGCCAATAGCAGGCTGTGACACAGCAACCAATGAGATTGGCCGTGACGTAAGCAAGTCATCCGTTTGCATGGCGTGATAATTCACGAACAATATGCGTGTAACGATATACAAAATTATTTATCTGGATTCAGATAAAATTAATTCGCAAAAAGCGTGAGATTCTGTTGAAAGCACATTTTGTTTGTGTTGCTTTTAGTCGAAAGGACATCCTTCTGGGCCAGGGCAACTACTGTGCGGGTTGTGATGTCTACGTTGAATCGAGTATGTTTTCGTATTATTGTGCGACGTCACAACAAAAAAACACGATAACAGGTAGACGAAGATCGTCGTATTTTAGTGTCGCAATGCAGCAAGAGATTTCGTAACGCCAAGGAATAGTTTCGAGAAGACCCGCTTAAAAGACATTAAAACCCAACGCCTACCAATTACGCTCCTGAATAACCCACAGTTGAGTATAACGCGCAGGAATTATATCGCAAAGTGAAGCAATCGTCTATATTTCAAAATCGGCTATTTCTGGGAAACAGTGATGGAGAAGCATTTGAATACGTTTAACTGCAGACCCCTTTGAGAAGAGGACTCCATCACCCGAGTGATTTCCTGGCCATAATTCGTACCATGTCTCTTTTCTAGAATACCTTAAAAGCATGCGTTTCTGTGAGTACTTTGGGTGCTACTTTTGCTGTGTCTGTCACGCCAACACGCTCATGGTGGTGCCTGGCATGCTGCTACACTCCTGGAGCGCGTCAATGTGGCCCGTGAGTAAGTTCGCCCGAGACGTCCTCGTGCGCTTCCACACACGGCCAGTTCTCCATAATACCGACTTTGGTGGCGCCTTGCGGACGAGGAATGCGCCCTGGATTCTCCACGACTCCGTCGAGTTGCGCAAACAGGCCATAGCAATTGCCCCGTTTCTCCGATTATGCCCCGACGGTACGTCTACATTGACTGTCTTCGCGATCCAAAAACCCATCGCCAGTTCATTTGTGGATTTCTCGGTCCTAGGAAACGCGGCGCTCGCGCAGCTTGATCAATTACCACCGCACTGGGTCAAGGCGGCAGACACGTGGAGCATCGCGGACCTCATCGGCCTCATCAACACCCCCGACTCGAGTTTGTCCGCCCGGCTGCGATGCGCGCTACAGAAATGCGTTGCCCACCTTGACGGGTGCCTTCGTTGTAGAGCGCGCGGACACCTGTGTGAAGTGTGTCACAGTGGAGGAGTGTTGTTCCCTCATTTTGGGCAGCCCAACACAGTCGTTTGTGCGGACTGTGGAGCTTGTTTTCACCGACAATGCCTTTCTGGATTGGGGTTATCTGGAATGCCAAAGAGTCGCACGTGTCCTCGCTGTTCTCGATGGCGAATGCGACGGGAAACGGTTACGCACTATGATTGAGCGGCATCCGTGGTACTGTTACGACCCGAGTAGTGTAATAAATTGCTTAATTTCTTTTAATTCGATCAAAATAACACATGGAAGGAAGGCTAACCAAAACACCGGGACTTCATATGAGCTAGTATAAATACCCTAATCCGATTTGTATTGTCCAATGTGTGAATGAATAGAATATGTCGACCACTGAGAAGCGATTATTTACATGGAATGGAAATAGTGTTCGAAGACGTCTAGAAGAATTCGATGCATTTATGTCAATCCGTCCCGACTACCCATAATTAACACGGATCATTGCGTAGTTTAGCAGAACTGGGTGAAAAAATGTTTAATGCCGCATGTGGTAAGTGGAAATTATTTCGATGGGGCATGGTAGATTCACGCGTTTCTGTGGCTTACCCTCAGACCCTTCCTGTCGGACCGACTAATTAACCGAAATGAAACGTTTGCTTTCTAAATTGTTTTATTTTTTTACTTTCTAAAAATTTGTCTTTTAATGGCGTTACCATCATCAAATACACACGAGCGATTGTCAGAAATAATGGTAAACGTTTTATTGAAGTCACGAGGACTAATAATACAATTAAAAATTCCAAGACTAGAAATCGGGAAAGAATTATGGCCGAATAGATGTGGATAAACTTTAATAGAAGGGATGGGAGGGGTTGTCTTATGCACGAACAACGAGGTGTTGATAACTAGTGAAGGGGCAATATAAACAACGCCGAGGTAGTCATTGCAGAATATTTTCCCTTGGGATTTGAAGGATTTTAGCCATACACTTTACAAAAATCGTCTTTATTAAAACAAAACGATAAAAAACGGCATGTACTTTGCTATTCTTGGTCATGTGACATGATGGTCTCTTGGGTGGAGAGCATAAATAGGTCACTAGAAAACTAGATTATAATTAAAAATTAATAGCATTTAATGCCAGTGTGACATCCATTGGCTAACGCACACAACAGCGCATGCTTTGACCTTAACGTGGATCAATTAAGACAATATCGACGACACTTGGCCGGCCCCCACTTTTGACCACGACACGTCCCATGTGTGTCCAGACAGGACTCGCCTCCAGCGGGCGCTAAGCATCGCGCCTCGTCGGCGTTTTCGGCCCAGGTCGGGCCCTCACTATTGTTTGAATAACAAACAATATTATTCATTCCTGAACTTCGTCGTTGGCCATCGTGCCATTCTGATTTTTGGGCCACGAAGTCTTCGAATTACCATATTGGCGATCATATCATGCCCGGAGAAAATCTTCTGATCTACGATGATCGACGTAATTTTTGAACATATTCATCCGATTTTACATTTTCGAACCGTTTTGCCCATGTCCTTTTGTGAAAAACCATCGGCCGCCATAAAGACGACGTTCTCACTAAAATCTATTTTCATCACCCATCTGCGACTGAAACAGGATAATATTTCATTGTGAAATTGAAAGTGCCCTACTTACTTTCTTCGACGGCTTTGTTTCAACTCGACCGCCAGCCATACGACTCGCACCGATAGACGCGAAAGTTAGGTGATAGAAATCCGTTCATCTTGCGTGAGGAATCCGTCAGCGCTAATCACCTCACAGCAACAGAAGCCTTTTTCAAACAATCACATACTATCCTCAACCGCTTTATGTCAATCCTAATGCCAACCATGCTACGACGCATACGACTTGCATCGATCGACGCTAATTGAACGTGAAGTAACACTCTTCATCGTACGCGAGGACGAATTCTGCGTAGATATCCCTACAGCGATAGAAGCCCCTTTCTCAATATTATATGCAACCCTCAACCACGTTTTGTCAATCCGAACGCCAAGCATGCTACGACGCATACGACTCGCATCGGTAGACACGAAAACCAGGCTACTTGATTTTCTTCATCTTCTCCTCAGACAACGATAGAAAAACTTTTTACAATAATGTGCTATCCTCGCCCGATTTTGGTCCATCCGAACGTCAACCCTGCTACGATGTAATGAACACGCATTGAACGACACGAACGTTTCCTGAACGTGTTCCAAGTACTTTGAAACCCTTTTTCTTCGTCAATTTCGCAATATAATATCAAACGGATTTACCGTCTTCCACGAGGCCTGACAGCAGTCTCCCCTCCTGAACCTCGCTGACTTATCCCCCTAGTGATTCATTTTGTTTGTAATCGTCCCTTTAAAGTACTCTTTATAGTATCTCTTCCCCTGACGACGAAGAGGCTAAGTGGGGAGCCATGTAGTGATCTTAAATTGTGTGTTTATCTATTCCAGACGCATGACATCCATTGGACTGGCACCCCATTGGCTAACGCACACAACAGCGCCTGCTGTGACCTTAACGCGAATCAATTAAGACAATATCGACGACACTTGGCCGGCCCCCACTTTTGACCACGACACGTCCCACGTGTGTCCGGAGGGCGCTAAGCATCGCGCCTTGTCGCCGTTTTCGGCCCAGGTCGGGCCCTCACTATTGTTTGAATAACAAATAATATTATTCATTCCTGAACTTCGTCGTAGGCCATCATGCCATTCTGATTTTTGGTCCACGAAGTCTTTGAATTACGATAAGGTCTTCACGCGGAATGAGCTTAATCGAAGTCTCCTGAACCGGTTGGATATGAAACGAGCGATTGTGTAAATCTAAGAGGGTGATAACATGATCAGTCCAAGATAACCTTTTTGAAGTTAGTATGGGGTGGTGTCAGGAAAAACGTGATGGAAAGGCGTTTGTATGCTTCAGGCAGAATCCCATTCTCTGAAGACCACCCAAGTAACCCAGTTATGACCTTCCCGAGCGGTCGAAAATCTTGCAGGCATGGCATTAAATGGATTCGTGTTCGTATTCGATGAGTTTCATACTTCATAATTGAAAAGTAAGGAAAAAATCACAGCGCGGCAATGAGGAAGATATTTCATTTCAGAGTGTTACGTGAAGGAGAAGTTTATTTGTATAGTTTTGAAACTAATTTATCAAGCATCATCTATCGCAATCCGAACACAGTTGAGAAAGGATGCGGGAGCGTTAAACGATGTTGACAACCGAGGTGAAGTCCAAAGGGGTTTTAAAAGGGTGGATACGTTGTATCATTTTAAACACTTAGATATCGCTAAATAAGATTTTTTGGAAGTAATTCACCTTTCATTTTCCTTATTACTCAAAAGATATTATTTGGCAATAGTGACGTCAACCTTAATTTGTTTAAACAACCCACTATTTATAAATGGCTAACGGCTCAAAAGGGATGCTTTGCGATTACGGGTCGTCTGCTGAGGTTTGTTTATTTACGTATTTTTTTATTTGTGCTCCATCGATGCACTGCATCTTGTGCTTTTAAAATATGCCTTTCGTATATTTATGAATTTATTTTGAATTTTCAGAACTCAGCTGACGAAATTCCAATTACGGAAAAGAGCTGTTCAAGCCCTCTACCCAAGGTGTTTTTCATTGTATATATTCGTTATTTTTTTTGGCAAATTTTATTCTTTACATATCGTATATAGGCATCTAAAAAAAACGTTTCCGTCTCATCGACTGAGTCATCTACTTTTAAAAATCAGAAGACGATACATCGCACCGATGATAAAATTCCCAGGCAATACCGTGACTGCTCTAGGAAATCGACTTCTCGCGAGCTCCTTTCCCTTCATCGGTATGTTTAGAAAGTAAACATTAACTCGATTGCTACCAGTTATAATTTAAATTGTTATGTTTGGTAGCCAACGTGCAATTTTAGCCATCCTGCTTTATTGTTTAATTACAATAGCCTTTTAACTAACCGATCTTGTTTTATTGTTTCAAGTGCCCGCTAGTTATCGCTTTATTTAGCCCCAAATATACCGACGATGGCAACGATAAACCGAAGAACACACTCGGAGAGAGCCATATCCGGCATCACCGCTGCCAAGGCCGTAGCAGTCATAACCGAAGTAGACGCCGCAGTATTAGAAGTCGAAGTCGTAGTCGCCGGCACCATCGGCACAGTCACCGAAGACAACGCATGCGTGAAGGTCGCCATCGATCATCATCGTCCTCATCCTCTAGTGATAAACCTTCCAGGCACCGCCGAGTGGATGGCTCACCTAAGCATAAAGACCCCGGGTTCACTCGGAGAATCGTCGGATCGACCTCGGAGTTAGCGAGAGTAAGTTTCCAAGAATGTTTTTTTAAAATATTTTGTTGTCTACCGGCAGTTTTTTTAGAAGCTCCGGCTTAAATATTTCAAATGCGCTTAAATAGGTGACATCTTCGACTTCTATGTCTCTGTGTGGTCTTCTTATATGGATTCAGAATGCTGTCTTCTTGCCATACATTGATGAATAATACGTTTTTCGTTGAGAAATGTGCACGTCCCTTGTTTTGTAGGCGCAGGAGTCCGTAAAACCAGTAGACCCAGTCGCCGCAAGATTATCAGCGGCGAACAAAGCGACGGCTATAATGGCATCTGCCATCAAACCAGGTGTGAAATCGTCTATTTAATGTGTCTTAGTGTGCTGATGTCGGCGTTTCGTGGAATTTAGTTGTTTTTTTAGGTATGAACGGAGGCCTCCACCATATCGGAGGTACACCCCAGGATGTGCTTGCTCGCATTCAGGAGACACAGATGGCGGATGTTCGAGCCAAGGCAGAGGCTGCTGCTACCGCCGCCAATTTACCCAAATTTTACAATCCGCTCTCAGTGAATGCTGCCAAACTCGCCGAACAGCAGCTTAAACGGAAGCTTCTTTGGTCCAAGAAGAACGACTCCACCGTCGCGGACAAAGAGGTGGGTACTGGTTTTTTTGGGGATACTTTTCTTTGTTCCTCCCGCAATGCACCAGTCTTGAGATGGTCGTCGGTGCAGATCTCTAAGGGTTTGCCCCCTTGTGCTTACATTTATTTTCAAGTGGACCCTCCTGCGTGGACCAGCTTAGCTTCAATTCAGCGCATGTCTTCGCCCAGCACTAGACGTGATCGACGGCCACTATGTCAGAGTATGGATACATGCATACTACATGGACACCCAATGTACGATAAGTCCTATTTATTTCTTTTAAGTTACGATAAGTGGTTTTGACAAGGCGGGGCTGGTCCATTTTTTAATGAAAAGAACACCTTATCCTGTTATGGTTCCTTTTGATCGATCTCTCTATCTCTCCCCAGGAGGCCAAGTCCACCATGTGGAAGACTACATCCATGGTTGCTGGGAAGGGGGACACAGCAGCTGCCGCAAAGTTTCGTAAATTGATGGGAATCCACGACTCGGGGGCCGGTGGCAACGACGATGGAGGTGCATCTGGAAGCTCGTCCGCGGTTGACGCCGATGCCATGAAGAAGGCCCAAGCGCAGGCATGTCTTTTCCAACAACTGGAGCAGGAATACGAGATGTCGCGCACCCTCACGCACACCCAACGCGGTGTTGGCCTGGGTTACTCGTCGGCAGTTGGCTCTGACTATTACGCCGCTTATGCTGCCATGAAAACGGAGCATCAACAAGGAAAGTAGACGACCATAACCACCAAATGACACCGTGTGCATTCTGTACAAATCCCCTTTATCTTATCTGTACCGGTGTATGCTAGCAGACGTATTATCCCAATATATCTACGTTAAATTTTTCTGAATTGTTATTTGGTATGCTCAATTTTGGAAGCAAAAGAAGAGTGAAACACAGGATTAAGGACATGTGGTTTTCATCGCGTCGCTGCCTACATTTTACCAGCCTCCTGTTGCGTATCTGTATCAGTCGACGAACATGCGTTATCGTGCATATTATTATTGGCGCCCAATGAAGTCTCGTAAAGCTGTTTACAGGTGGCCTAACCGGGATGATGAAAGAATTTGACATGTTCGATACAAACCTGTCGTAGTGGATCCAGGTTTATCGTCTCTTAAAATGTTACTTAATCGGTTTCATCAACTGATGATGCTTACTTTCGCAAATTTAGAGCACCACGACATGGGTAATACAATTAGAAGTTGTGGCGAGCAAGTGACTTTAATGACTTTATTCGGGCGCTAATATTTACACGAAAAAACAGGGGTTATTGTCAGTGGCGACCGCCCCTGCCACCACGCTTTCCAGATGCTCCGCCTCCACGCCCACCGCCACGCTTGCTGGAAGCTCCGCCTCCACGGCTTCCGCCACGCTTGCTGGATGCTCCACGCCCACCACGGCTTCCGCCGCTGGCACCTCCTCTCTTCCCGCCTCCCCGGGTCTGACCTCGAAGATCCGATTTCAATCGCCTATCGACGAGCTTTATCTTGGCACCCCGTTGTCGCGTTTGTGATTTGTCGCGGTTACCGGCCTTGCTGTTGACTACGTACTGGATTGGTCGACGCTTCTTGTTCAACAAACCTGCATTCTTGTACATCCTGAAATAGAAGTCGAAAAAAGGTTAACTGGCTGATGCAGCATGGACAATTTATGCTTGCCAACACGCATTGAGTAAAAGGAAACGACTGTATTCTTCTTAGCAGAAACATAATGCCCACAGATCTGTTATAAGACAAAAATTATCCACCATATTCAGTTTGCTGGTAGTATAGATCGTCCATCGTCTGGTGGGTACGCCAGGATCCTTCTCTTCGGATTCGTCTAGCAGTGTCTTCGAGGCACAGTGGACATATTTCACAACCGTAGGTTAGGATGGGCGAATAGTGGCTCGATAGACACGCACGCTCCGAAAAACCTAGCTCTATTCTCACGAGGAGATATTAGGGACCTTTGAGAGTATTCACTGTTTATGGATGTCGCGACGTGAACCTCTGGCAGGTAAACTGATGGCAGTCCCAAAGCCCGGATATGACGGCTTATGGCACGCTCCTAACTTAATTCTATTTTAATGGCATGTACGGTACCAAATGCCCTTGTTGTTGTTGTTGCAACAAAATACCTACCCAAGCACACACGAGGAGTACCGGGCGAAAGGTGGGCGTGGAAATTTGAGAGAGAAGGCAAACTCACGACTTAATCTTGCCCCAGGTCTCCCGCTCAGTGAGATCGTCGGGGAGATTCTCGGCACGTTGACGCACACTGGACAGTTTCTTGGCCATTCGCATCTTCTTTCGCGCTTTTGCCTCTTCCGCCTTCTTGAGTGTCTTGCCCTGTATCGGACGGTTGTTGAAAAGTTCAGTCTGCAGGGTAAACGCGGCCGGCGGTTAGTGATCTTTGATAGATGGCAAATATTCAAAACTATACTCATAGAGACACGTACGTTCTCAACAGGGGGGTCCTTCCGCATGTGCCGCTTCTCGTCATCAGCGAACCAATCAGGGAGTTGGTCTCCATCTTCGAAGAATCGATACTTGTGGAAGTTCCACTCGAGGAGGTCGCGTCGACTCTTGGTGGACTGGATCAGCTGTGTGGCCAAAACCTTCTCTTCAGCTGTTAGAGGACGGCGTAGGCGGCGCAGCTTCTTTTGCCTCTTGGTTACACCTAACATGGTGGCATTGACGGTAAAAGAACCAATAAGGGGTGGGTGCAAGTCTACTCAACGTATTTCGACTGCTACTCAACATTCATCAACAGCTGCGCGTAGCTGCTGCCTGCATGCTGCGCTGGAAGAGGAGATCAACCCCAAAATCTCTCACCCACGCCCCCTTGATAAAAAGCTGGGTTGCGGTGCTGTGGACGTCACTTGTGAATACATGATTCCCATGGGAATCGAAACAGACCCATATAGAATCGTCGACTTACGCGACTGAGCCTCCCCCACAGCCTCATCTTCGCTGCTGGATGAATCAGACGTCCCCTTCTCCTCCTCCGACTCATCTTCCTCTTCAGCTGCAAACGAGACACGCGGTTTCTTGACTAACGGTTTCTTCACCCTTTCTTCGTCATCCTCCTCATCGTCATCAACTCCCATCAATTGCTATAAAGGACAAGAGATACTCAGTCATGTCTTGAGTAAAACAATGTCCCTGTCATGATTTCGATGGAAGGGATTAGGGTTTTAGATTTGAAATCGACTAGCAGACGTCAGCAGAAGCAACAAATTTATATGATCCTACGGGGTTGCGAAAAACCACCTGATGACCTGATAACATCCACTATACCCACATGACTACTGTAGATTGTCGACTCAAACCTCCAAGGTGCACCGTGATTCTATGGTGAGCTTGGCCACCAATAATAACCGCATACCTTCAACTCGGACGACTCACACCAGGCGTCGATCTTCCGTTTCTGTTTTACTTCCATGTCCGCGTCGTCCAGATCGGTCAACAAGGAGGCCTTCTTCTTCCCCGAGGCCTTGACGAGTTCCGAGCGCGTGGCGGCCAACGCTTTGGCATACACATCCGCGACAGCTCCATCAACCGATTCCTCCTCCTCCTCATCATCGTCCAGGTCAGAATCGCCCGACATTTGACTGTTGTCTTCGTCGAGGGTGTCTACGTGTACCTCGGCATCGCTACCGCCATCATCACTGCCCAACACCAGGTTGTCGCCATCTTCGTCGTCTGACGAGCTCAGGTAGAGGTCATCGCGGAGGTGGGCGTTGGTGGCTAGAAAATGTGGGTGTCGAAAATTCAGAAATACAAAAAACGGGATACTTTGTGCGGATACAAGAGGGGAATCGTGCTCAAGCCATCGTTAGATGAATCTACAAAGGAGCTACCCAGAATCCCATACATACACATTAGGGCACATGGAATGATGGGCCCAACCCTTCGAACACGAGTTCTCGAAACGATCAACAGAGTCGAAAACAACAACACCCCAACATCGCTCTGGTCTCAAACTTGGCTGGACATGGAGAGGAAAGGAGCAACGACACGAGGAACTGGGTTCAAGTCCAAGCACGGCGATCGAAAACCAGCGTGGTCTATTTATGGGTCCAAAACGCCAGGTAAACCGTTTCTTGGGAATTCGGTATACACGATGCCACTGGGCGTTATTTGGTAAGATTTCAACGGGTGGTAGGAATTATCACCCGGAAAATACCACGAAAAACGTCAAAACGACCCCCCGAATCCCTGTTAATGTTTGTCCCGGAATCTTTTAACGATTAATATCAAAGGTTGTCCCGCAAAACTCACGTCTTGTCGACTCCAGAGTACCAAGGTCGGGGTCGTGATCCTGGCCACGTTGAAACTGTAAATATTCACCGCCTTCTACAGCGCGTTTGAAGTCGTCTGCGCGCTTCCTGAGAATCTCGTTCTTGGCCGCGCGACTCTCGTTGAGCGCGAGCATATCGGCGGCCGAGAGACCTCCAGTGCGTTCGATAAGACGGGCTTCCTCGCGCTCAATGGCCTCCAGATCGCGGCCACCAATGGCAGCCAAGGAGAACAGCTCGCCCGAGGCGTTCTGTTCGATGACATCACCGGGGTGTTCCATCTTGAGGACGACCCGTTCTGCGAGCTTTCGCTTGGCCTTGCGAATAGTCTTCAAGCGTCTGAAGACAAGGCGGATTAGGCAGTCAATACCAAAAGGACGTATTCCTAATACGGTAGCCGAACACACGTGAGATAAAGGGAAAGATTGTAGGGCTGCAAAAACGGAAAGTGTCGCCCATCTCGCGCAGTAGACACACATGACTCCGGTTTATTCTTTCAAATAAGCCGGGTAAATTGTTATGTCTACTTACTTCTTCGTTGTATGATGCTCCTCCTTAAGGAGTCTCTCGACTTCATTACGGGTTTCCGCTTCTTCTTCGTCGCTGTTAGGTTGCACTGGCTCAGCAGTCTCTGTGATTTTTTCGTCCCTAAAATAGCGAACTTGGTGTAATATTGTAATCAAATAACGGGAATAGTAATAATAAAGACGGCTTCAGTGACGTACCTTTCAAGATCGTTTTTTTTGATGGCTTCGAAAGATGCAAGGAGTTTTCTTCTCCACGATAAAAGAGCTCTTTAAATGTGGTCGGTAAGAAATGCGGTTAATAATATACCTGATCTCTGCCTTTCCCAAAACCTGGATATCAGACAATGATTCGCGAATAAAAGAGCGTGTCAGGGCATGACCCATTAAGTCCTCCCGATCGACAATAATCTAAAAAAGAGGTTGACTTAATTAATTAGAGCATACCTTATTGGCTGTAGCCAGGCACTTGAGAGGATCATCCGTTTTCAAGAATTCAGACAACAGCGTTTCATTGTAGAGCTTTTCGTCATCATAACCCTCGGCCTTCCTAAAATTCAACGCGACCGTTAATAGATACCACGATCAATAAGTTTGAATGTTGGACAACCAACTGACTTGTTTTTGGTAGTGTGGCGAAGAAGGGACGAAACAATCGTTTCTCGCGATTTTGGGACCTCAACCTCGCCAAAAACGTGACGTGGATCCAAGAACTTTGGATCAATAAATGATGGGTCTAAATATCCCTGCCCGATGAGAAAGATTTCAGCGGACTCTTGTCGGGACGCTTCGGGTTTAAGGACCCTTATTTTTCGGAAGAATTGGGCGACGGACCACTTAAGAGGTTCGTAGTCACGACTTCTGAAGACCTTTGTTACGAACCAACCACCTTTTTTCAAGAATTCTGTTGCGAGGGCGAAGGCTTTCAAGCAGAGAGTGGCTAATGGAATAAGAAAGGTTGGGAACAGCACGTACCTTGAGTGTACTCGTCAACTGTCCAAGCAGTACCAACATTTGGAGCACCATCGTGCAGAACAATATCCACTTTGTTGTGAAGTACAGCTGCTTTAAGTAACTAAAACAGATAGTTTCTAATATCACAAGTACCTGACGGCATCTGTCAGTCGTAATATCAGCAATAATTGTTTTACAATTTGGTATTGGTATAATAGGCACTAAATCGACGCCGACAATAACACTCCCAACAGGCATTTCCTTCGCTGCAACTTGCATCCATCCCCCTGGCGCTGCACAAAGATCTATGAGAACTCTGGACGAGCCAAGAAAATTAAATCTGCGATTCAACTGTATTAGTTTGAAGGCCGATCTAGCTCGATAGCCTAAGAAAATGAAATCCTAATATAAAATATACCTGTTTCTTTCGCAAGGTAATAATACTTATCCTTCCGACTCTTCCCCTGTTTCGTCTTTTTACCCATTCTTGTAAAGCGTGTGACTCTAAAACATAACACGCGGGCTGTAGTCGACAGTTAAAACAAGTAAGTAATAAAAATAATGGTTCTCGTTTTTTTGAGGTCACGAGGGCACAAAACTGTCATCATAATAAAATAATATAGTTAATAAGACTATGCGCTGTTAATGATGCCATTAATTGTTTAGGATTTCAGTTCGAATTTTCCGTAAAAATAATTCCTAGTATATTTTGTATAACATGTCGGTGAAGAAATTCCTGATTATCACAGGGTCGCTGGCTAGAAATATGTGTCAATATCGATTAGGATCTAATAAAAGACATGGTTTAATGTTGAATAGCGCAACAATGAATTTAATATATGTTTTGGCGGCTTGAAAATTGGGGTAACGTATGCTCGACACGTTCTAGTCTAATTTATGGTGCTTCAATTTTGAATGTTCTAGCAATAACAGTCTTTATAATTACTGTACCCAATAAGTTGTTATATCCATTCTGGACGACATTATTTTATTCTGTATTAGGATTTCGAAATACCTGTGCGTGGTGCTACTTATTGAGAACCCTAAAAACCTGCGGGACGATTACTTTTCAATATTCACGTGTATATATTTGACCATTGCTCGCGAAATATTAAGACCAACGGTCAATGCATAAGTGTCTTATTCATGTTTATCAAAGTCAGAATTGCGTGACAACAAGAAAATGACGGTTTGTAATGACTATTTAGAGTTACAATTATAAACCACGGCGAAAAGGAGTGATTTCAGCTTCTACCCCGGCTTATGCTCTCAAAAACCCAATAACCCTTAAATTTTAAATTCAATTGTTCCAAATTACAGTTGATGACTCACACTTTGCTAAAACCATTGGCTGACAAATACGCACGTGCGTCAAATAAAGGAACGCGCGTGCCCTCGAATTTAATTAGTCGAGATTTGTTTCAACAACTAGGGTCTCGAACACTTTGTATGTACAAATGTATAAACCATGATATTTAACTTCAAAAGGCATTAAATACACTCCATGCACATTCACTAAACAACTACTGGCAAAACCCCTTTTCAATTTGATGTCAGTGCTTCGTTTAATTAGCGAAAATCATCTACTTTAATAAACTAGGATAATACAATTTTTGTTATCTTGGCATGATTAGTCAATGTTCGTCAGAGCGATCGTTAATCAAATAAGTACACTACAGGTCACCCTCGAATTGTTGGCAACTGTCGGTTGTGATGTAGCGTGAAGCTCCAAAAACGGGAAATCAATGGCTTAGGAACGCGTTGATTGCCGTCTCGGCATTAGCGTCTGGTATTGTTACCGCCAAAAGCCATCAACGCACGTCAACAAGGTATAGGTTACGTGGCTAAAACCGGCATTTGGCAGGTTTACTGAATTCAATGGAGCCTTTTTATTCTGGGTCACCTTTGCGCGTTGGCACGCTATACATGCTTTGGCCCATGTTCTCAAGTCATTCGGGAGGCCTTGCCATATAAAACGACTAGCGATCAATTTAATTGATGCTTTGAGGCCAGGGTTGGCGAGGGAGTTGAGTGTATCGAAAAAGTACGGCGAAAAGATTGCGGAACAACAGGACGGGGATGAGCACATAAAATCGTGATCGTTGGGTTGGACAACGGAAGGGCTTTATAAATTGCGGGGAGGTTTGGACTGTCGGCCGGCGACTCTCATTGTTTTCTTGTGCGAAGGCCTCATAGTCGATACAAGGCGTCGTCGTCAAACCATTGATTGTGATACGCGAAAGAGCATCAGCGAATTGATTGTCAGCTCCAATAACGTGTTTGAATTCGATGTTTAATAGCGACGGAAAGTCCAATTGCCGTACTTATCTTTCAGCATATTTGGCAGTTGAAGAACGTTTAAAAGAAACGTGGCGCCAGCAGCCACGGCCGACGCGTCAATTATAAGAGATAAACGAGCGTTATCGTTCGGTTGAAATAGGAAGGCACATGCTGCCAATTACGTTTTCAACGTACCCATGGCCAAGCTGATCTTCCGCCATATTTCGTGGTCCGTTGGCTTCAAATGTTAATGCATATAGGGGCAAACAGATCGAGACACAATTAGGAATGAAAAGGTGATAAAAATTAATTATTCCCAGGAAACGATACCGCTGACGGCGAGTAGTGGGTGTGGGAGAATTAGTAACGGTCGTTGCCTTTTCGGGCAGGGACAGGCAACCTTTGAATTAAATTAGGTGTCCTAGGTACTGAACCGATGCTGAGCCGAAACTACATTTGTGTTCATTGATTACTAAGTCGGTATCCAGAAGACGCCGACAAGCCACTTCTAAATGGATAAGGTGTTCCTCCTGGATCGAGCTGGCGATCAAGATATCGTCGACACATGCGAATACAAATATAACCCGCGGAAAATTGATCCGAGGAATAGTTGGAAGACGTAGGGGGCGTTCGGTAAACCAAAAGGCATTAATAAGAATTCGAATGGTCCACACAGTGGCTTAATGGTTGATTCGGGAATGTTTTCGGGTAGCACGAGTATTTGGTGATAGGCGCGCGTCATGCCGAGTGTTGTGAAAATCGTCCTTCCGTATAGAAAGGCAACGCAATCTTGGGTATGGGGAATTGGATAACTGCCGTGTTTAGGTACCGCATTTAAGGCCCGGAAATCACCACAGGGTCTCAACTCTCATTGAGTCTCTTTCCTGACCATGCGAAGAAAGGAGGACAAACTGCTGAAGGACGGTCTAACTATGCCTAAAACAGACACAGTCTTGCAAAGTCGGATTATTGAAAAAAGAAGTAAGCGATAGGGTCAACTCGGATTTCTTTCGCGTGGTTGATATGAGACAATATGAGGTAACCTATGCTACAAGTAATAAGTGCGTTCGTGCCAGCGTGGAACAGGCGTCGACTCCGGATATCGGATACAGATTAAATGCTTGGAGAAAAGCAGTGTCGATTACTGGGGAAGGGATATCCGCCACTATCAATGTCCAAAAAAACAGTTGCTTGAAACCTAAGTTAAGGGAGAGGCGGCGGCTTTTATAAGTTGGAATCGTGCTTGTACGAATAGCGTTGACGATATGGTCTGGCGGTCGGGGTTAAAAGGGGGTGTCTAGCTGAATTCGACACCTGAATCGAGAATGAAACGTTTATTATTTGTGAAAAAGAAAGTGACGCGGCTCGTCGAGGGAGTGCCAGATAAGTTTGTCGCTATTACTCTCTGACGGCGGCGTTTTCCGAAGGCAAACACGGAGATCGACAGTGCCGTGCGTTAGGTCCGAAATTGTTGTGATACCAACGTAAACAGTTGTCCGCATCTTTTAAAGAAGGGCGATTTTTTCTATGGAGCGTAGCATTTACTTGTGCCAATCTGGGTTTTAAAGGACCGCCATCTCTTTATTACCATTAAAACCTTTCGACCCGTTGTCCGTCTACTCTGCCGGCTATTTGGACCAGCTGATAACGTCTTGATGAAGCGCTCATTTCGCTGCAGATGGCTTGCAGGTAAATGAGTCGGTATACTAAGAAAATCTATATTTCCCAAATCAGAATTCCGCATCTGATGCAGCGTTACTTCCTCGAGGGTGGTATACCGAGTTTCTCAACAATTTGTGGTGACAAGGGCGAAACGGCTGACGAACTCAAGTGTCACAGCGCCAACCAAATGATAAAACTTCTTCAGATCCTGGTGATGCCAGGAAAAGAGAATTGGGCCTCGATGACGGTAAACCAAGCTTTTATGTTAGCCGGCTAGACGGAGGGAATTTTAACAGAAACGGCAGCCATTTGTTCGTTAGATTCCATTATTTTCGAAATTTAAGGCGTCAGATGATGCAAAATGCGAATGATCGTCAT
Source organism: Proteocephalus fallax (assembly GCA_028672205.1). Lineage (NCBI taxonomy): Eukaryota > Metazoa > Platyhelminthes > Cestoda > Proteocephalidea > Proteocephalidae > Proteocephalus > Proteocephalus fallax. The sequence goes on along the minus strand of JAPUBX010002053.1, from coordinate 60,816 downwards.
ATTTTGAATCTCAATCAATATATAAAATATAAGCGTTTTATAAGATGATTTTTTTATGACAAAAGGAACATAAATAAAGGCCCTGAAGATATCAATTCAGGACACACGTATTTGCCGTTATTATCAGTTTTTGTGTTTTTTTCTCCTTTCAAATGAACGTTAATCAAATGAGTCCACCACAAGGGAAGCAATCCATTAAGTGTTTCCCAAACTTCATGTTCGTTTAGGATTTAATTTGCCCTTCTCGGAAATTGACCTCGTTCTTATTTTGTTTATTCGTGCTTAATGGTCACTTGTTGTGTCATTTTTGTTTGTTGTAAATTTTATTGCTGACATTTTTATTCTCAATAACCTATTAATGCAAATACAATTTTTATTATTAGTAATACATCTTAATGCGGAAGTGTTCTTGGGCGTATTGAAAAACTGAACAAAACGATCACTTATAAATTAAAGAAATATCAAGGACATGATCAAGATGTATTATTTTTCTGATTAAATGAGAATTAATTTTCTATTCTTAGATTGACCTTGTCACGTCTTTTGTAATACTGAGGGAATCAGACCATATGTCTACGTCCTATGTGGTAAAATATTTTGTCCTCGTCACCTTAATTAAATGATTACCATCATTATTATTTATGAATCTATTAGATGGTTTTAAATTCGAATAAAATTGACTTTATAAGAGCACGACGCTATGGATAGGGATTCAAAGCTAAAGTAAATAAGTATAATAGTATTAATAAGAAGAAAACCATTGCAACTAGCGCTTTGTATACACATCATCTTCTATAATACATAAAATTCAACCAAACCATCGAATGACGGATTACTCCCTTTCAGCAATAACGACTAAACGCATGTATTAACCATGGCCGTTGACGAAAATCAAGAATGTGAAGATAATAAATGAACCAAGTTTCCATAAATATCCTTTTAGGAATGCAAATTATTTTCGCCCAGATAAAATTCTTGGTTTTTTGTGTGAGTCAAATCATTTTTAATTGATAAATAAAACCCAGTTTATGCATGTTTTATAATGATCAATTGCCCAACATTTCATCTCTTTCTTCTTTCAATTAAAATAAATGTGCGACGAACGGAGGAAAGAATCCTATGCGTTTCCAACTAATAGAGCCAGCCGGAGATCATTATAGGGTCCGCTCAAAACCCACCCACACACACAATTCAACATTATTTCCCAGTCGTTCTTTCCAAAAGCTCATAAACACAACACAATTTCCTTTTGTGCAATAACAAAAGGGGATGGGGAGGAGCATTCGGAGATGATAAAGACGACGAAGGAAAGGAGGAAGAGAATATTGAGGAGGAGGAAGCTTAGCAGGTAAATGCATGCAAGCCGTCATAAATCCCAAATCATTTCCCCTGTCTCTACAGCTTCTGGTGGCGGCCTAACAAACCTTATTGGTCTATAATCCTTGATTTATTGTGCCGGCTTGGATTCTGTGAAATTTGCTTGTGAGTGGATAAACCGGGAATAGTGTCCAGTTCTAAGTAAGTTAACATCCAGGTCTTTTTCCAGCGGTGTACACCGTGAACAGTCGGTAGGTCAAACACTCTAAATGCGTGTTGACAATGCTAGTCAATTTTTTTAGTTATCCCATAACACAAAAGCGAGGAAAAACTCGAAGGCTTCGTGTACGGTCTGCGTAGAACGCACCAAACCACTACTTACAATGGTATTTTAGGAAACTCGATACCGGTTTTAAGCAATATCAGTGAGACCAACTTTTTTATTCGAGGGTCAACAAGTATTAACCGCCTATCACCTTCTTTGCCTGTATGTTCTCCACTTCGATGGATCCAGTAAATAAGTCGTGGAAATAAGATACCAGTGCTCCTTGAACAGCGCCCTCTCAAATATATCGTGGGTAGTTTTCATCCCAAAATTCGACAGCGGTTTGCATTACATGAAAACTCGTCAGTTTAAATTTTGATTATGTGGTCGTGTGTACCACACAATCGATGGTGCAGTAGATGTTGACCTAATGCTTTACAAAACCCTCGCTCCGTTAGAGAATATCGGATCGCCCTGATGATCTGCTCCGACGCTGACGAGCGAAAACGGTCGATTCAATTAAAAGCGCGCCCAAGTAGCACGTTAAACGGATCAGAAACAAAAAAACACGACAATGCACAATTGTTGCGCTTCTACTGAGACAGCAACCGCCCCGACACCAGAAAATCAACCCAAAGATTCTTCAATGGACCATTAAAAGACGCAGTAGAAGAAGCGTGTGTTTTTAGACCAGTGATACAATATCGTGATAGTTATTCCAATTTATCCCACTGCGCTGTTTTTTTCAGCTATGAAACGTTTCTAATTTTTCTATGCACATGTGGATAACGATACAGGAATGTGAGAATTTTTTAAACGTAATATGTATACGATTCGGTGGAATATCGAAACAATATATTTTCCGGTGCATTTGAGTAGAACGGTTATTTGAATTAAAAGCTCTTGCAGGGTTCAATGTTGTATTCTAATTTCCCACAACCCATGCATTGTTATAAAAGCTTACAGTGGATGGAAAACATACTTAATTTCAAATTGTAATAATTTAAACCATTCAAATCCTAGGATTAGTCACTTTCTTTATAACTCAAACGTACTCTTTCAGATAACATTGAATGGACCGAAGGTTTTACTGTTCTGTCCTCTACGTTAGGGCAAACATGATTTGGTGTATTAATTAAATTTAAAACAATTAAAGGTAGATTTGAAAATTCGATTCTAAACTTTTCTTAAGGCGAAATTCTACTATCGAATGCAGCGACATAGAATTTGAAACCTGATAAATTTAGAAGAAGATATATAAACCGAAAATGATCGCTAGCTTTTAAACGGAGCCATAACACGAAAATTGACGTGTTTTAGCGCGCTTGTCGTCTTCTGGGTCTTTCGTGATTAACAATATTACCGACACAAACTCGGAGACTACTGAAGTCCTACGTGTACACACCGGTTTAGCTGTTTGTAAATAATTCGTGTTTTTGGATTCGACCGCAAAGAATTGAAACAGACCACTTTTCACATAGAGTTTGATCTTGCGATGTCCAAGTGTAGCTTCGTCCATATTTTGTGTGACAATATAAACAAAATGAACAGAGATGATTTATCGTCCGGAATCGCTCACTTGAGTCCAACTCAGGTTAACCTTGGTAGAATATAAGACAATGCTCAAATAATTCGAAATCGGGAAAACACGACATGTGCTCTTATACGACCATCCCATACTCAATCCAACGAAACTCATGCTGCATTGGTCTGCGGAATAATTAAACACTCTCTATTCACGAAAGTGTTTGATTGCAAATCTTGGAATAAAAAATATAATTGTATGGAAAGTTTGTTTTAGTCGTCCAAATGAAGGTCGGGGTGTGGCCAAATCGAGGCCAACAGCGACGGAGACATGATTATCATCCTCGAGAAGCAAAGACTAGACGCACCACTCCCAACCCCGACAGCCTAAATGGACGACTAAAGAACACCCGCCGTCGACTGGAACCCGATCTCACTTCAGGTTTCTCCCGACAAGCTACGAAGCTTTTACAATGACCTCAACCAAATTAAATCATTCGTATTAAGTGGCTGGAAGAATTTATTGTCCTCCTGCTCTATAAATCTGATTCGAGGGTGCTTCCAATAAGTTTGATTGGAATATATTTTACTGTTGGCGTCCTCATCGCCCTACCAGAAACTCGCGCTGGTTAGTAAATTCCGATTGATAATGCCGCCGGTTAGCAAACTTCAAGTGTTTTCGATAGGGCTTTTTAATGGCCGCCATTTCCCGTTTGTCAAACTTCATATACTTCGTGGGTTAAATTGGCATTCCTCGCACATTTACCTCGATGTTACTTGTTTTATTCTTCTTAACTTATTCTGCATTTTCTACGTATAATCGTCACGTCCTGTAACATTTTTGTTTATTGTACATTTTTCATGCCGAAAGTTTTGGTCCTCGTGACCTTAAAAAAACGAATATTATTATTATTATTCAAGTCGCAGGATTACCGGTGCACCACCAGTGCAAGTTAGCCAGCAGAATGCGCGGCCATCCAATTTGTGAGATGCCGTCTTCTATGGTTGTTTAACACAACTGTGGATTCGACATCAAAAGCCAACGGCCCACGGTGACACAAACGGATCCGAAAATGTGAATTTTACAGTTCCCAGACGATAAAAGGAGCCTGGTTGTTTTATCGGCTGTTTTGGTTCTTTCGGGGTGCCATCCACGTCTTCAATGGTGAGGCACTTCGCCCTGTAGGGGTTGCTGTTGTGTCACTGTTTAATGGGATGGGGGAGGGGCTGTTGTTTTTGTCTGTGTTTTATGAGATACAAGTGGTCCAGGTGTGAAGGGCGTCGATTTCAAGAGACGTAAGTGTTATAAGATACGGCTATTCTCGTCTTGGTTTTGTCCAGCTGTGGTGGTGATACTCGGGAGCTGATTCCGTCTTCATGGGTTGCTTTTCGACGACGATTCCTTGTGATGGTTTAGAGGTGGTGGCAACGGAAGAGGTGTTAGTGGCCGCTGCATAACCAAAAACACCTAATAAACCAAGGCATGACGCGTAGAACTCTGTTTTTTTAATTCCGGATGATAAAACACACACCACCTCCACAATATTTCCAAACTTCTTCGTGGGGAAATCCATGAAGCCGACGACGAGAACAACGAACTAAATTGTCTCGATCCAATTGCACAAATGGTTTCGCACGTTTGCTCCCAAATCCCTTTGCCTTGAATATTAATGCTTAATTTGTTAATTTGAATTGATTGCGTGACTTACGCGCGCTTGAGACCACCAAAAACTAAATTATCTATTAATCCATCTGCAGCAAATGTTGACAAAATACAATCCTTATTAATTCGCCATGTTCTTGATCGTCAGCAGTAAGTCCTATATAAAGGAAACCGCTAAGTTTGGCCGATGGAGTGGTGGCAAGCACCGTCTTTCGGTTGGGTGGAACTGGGGAGGAAACGATGGGTTAAAATATTCGCAAGAATCGTCATGGCAACACCCATGAAGCCGGTTTATCCTCTAGCCGTAAAAATTCGATTTACTTTTTATTCGTTGAGGGCTCAATTTACTTTTTTTTATAATTTACCTCTTTGTTATTTCCTTTACTCGTGCTATCGTTAACTGTTCGTTCATTTTAAAACGTTAATATTTGGTATTCGTGACCATAAAAACGTGAATAAAATTATTAATTTTACTATAACTACTTCAACTAATAAGACGTATCCATCTTTCTTAGAGAACTGAACGAGAAGGGCTCTAGTGGGGGTTCATTCACATTATATGGGCTTTTTGTTGAGTTCTTTGTTCCTTAATTATGAAACAAAACGATCAATTTCTTTTTACATGCTTTTCATTCTGTTTCATCGACATTCCTTACTTACAATTCCTCTATAACGTCCACCATTGAAAATGTCTAATATTGGGGATTGGTGTCATGGTGTAGCGTTTAGCTCGACCCCTAAGTCAAACCAACACGGATGCTACTGGGGACGCCACCTTTAAAAATAAGGTAATTGAAAGTAAAGGGTGAATGCGGATCAAGAAGAAGAAGAGGAAGACGAAAAAGAAAAAGCGGAGGAGGATGAGGAAGAAGACGAAGGCCGAAAAAGAAGAGGAAGAGGAGGAGGAGGAGGAGGAGAGAAGAGGAGTAAGAGGAGGAGGAATAAGAGGAAGAAAATGAAGAAAAAGAAGAGGATGAGGACGACGAAGAAGAAGAGGAACGATGAGGACGAGGAAGAAGTAGATGAAGAGAAAGAAGGAGAAGAAGAGGAAGAAGAAGAAGAAGAAGAAGAAGAAGAAGAAGAGGAGGAGGGCAAAATAGGGGGAGGATTAGAAAAGGTGATTGAGGAGGAAGACGCGGTTGAAATTACCTGAGAGTGGGAGAAGAGGAAACAATGAAAGGAGCTTGGATAGAGAGGAATAAAATAAGAAGACGTCAAACGAGTAAATTTCCAAAAAGTCGACTCCTAAGTCAAACCACCACGGGTGCCACTAAGAACGTCACCTGTAGAAGTAGGGTAACGGTCATCGACTGAAGACGATTTGGCTGCTCACTTGCGGGAGTCACGGCGAGATTTAATCATTTAAAAGTCGCGTGTCCAAATGTTCTGCATGCGCGGAATTCAATCGCTGTCAAGAGAATTTTACTGTTTCTTTCTGTATTCAGTCCACGACGACCCAAACGTCGACAATTCGACCCGAATAGGAGAGAGCAAGTTGTAGGCGATGAAATGCTCTATTCGTTTATTTCATGTGTCATCCTCTTTTCCATATTTCTCTTTTATAACATTTCAGGAAATCGGCAAAAAAATCAAATGAATACTGTCCGGGGAATTTAGCCCCTGGACATTCTTTGGGTTCCGGGAAACCTTTGATCAAATAACGCATTACCAGATAAACCTCTCTGGCAGATAAATAAAAAATACAAACAAAACAAAAATTAGGAGGGCAACTGAATTTATTCTGTTCTCATTTATCCTTCTGAAGATATGATCGGTTGGTATACACCCGACTCATTCGAACGTACTGCAATGTAGTGTCTAGTCCAGTGTTGCTTATCGTTCTATTTGTAAATTCCCTGGGTTTATAGCGGTAGCCGGGGTTTTCAAGTTAACATTACACCCTGCATGCTCCCATAGAAGGTCGCCACCGTTTGCTGTTCTCATCCCACGGGATATTTATCCTCTATAATTATAATCATTGTTATCTGGGCCATCAAGAGTGGTGCAAGCTACCCTCTCCCCTGACACAGGATGTCACACACCCAACACTGCCAGAAGACAAGACATCCGCGAAACCTTACTTTCTCCATCATTCGTGCCCCGATTCACACACTATTCGTTACTTTATATCTTTAACTCGAACTACGGACATGAAACGTTGATAGTCGCTCAGATTCGTATTGGTTGTATATGAAAGTCTCCCGACAAATCTGTCGTCATTAACGGAGCTATGGAGACAGTTACCTAAGGAATCTGTAGGTTTTAATATATTAGGATGTCATGAGAAATGTGTTTTGAACACCGGTCCGATTGGCCGCTTAAATGAGACAGCTACCGCACTTGCGTAAACCGCTTCACAGGCGGAGAGGCCAGTTGTAAGCATTCTGCATGATGATGGCCTAGGAGGTTGGCAGACTATACGGAGCTCATCTTCGCTACAATTCAAAAAATAAAAACGCGGTTCTGGTTTACCGCGACTGCTTTACATGATGCAACGGTAAGAAATGCCCCCTCGGCGAAATTTAATGTCCACGTAACTTCAAAGACCTGGGAAAACCTGACTGGGAGAGAATTTTGCACACAGGAGGACAACTTGTGAGGGAAGATTTATTATTGATAACCAACACGATGCGATATGAATATGGGATCCAAAGATGATAAGACCAGAGGAAACACTATACAAGCAGCCAGTGGCGTGCGTTACAGTAGGTTGAAATTAAAACAGCGCGTACTTCCCTCAGCGCTGGCCATATCCCCAGGAGGGTCGCATGCCAATTTCTTTACATTTGACATCCACGAGGCGTGCCCATCCACCTGTCCTTGATTTCGGCTTCTTTCGCGCATTGGAATATGGAAATAAAATAAGAAAGGCGCTGCGCCAAAATCGTAAATTTCCTTCACGAATGTGCATTTCTGATTGACTAGCGCGGAAGCCATCGTGACAAAAAGATGGACTAGTTTAGAAGCGAAAGAAAAAAGATAAATCTAAAAGTCATTTATTTATTGAAGGAGAAAAAGAGATTCGACGGTCCAATAGTGATGCGTTTCGTCTATCCATGAAATGTAGTCGTCTCCTTTATTTAGGGCATTTAAACATCCGCGTGAAGGTTCTCTTCTTTCTAATTGGTTAAAATATTAGTTTCTTTCAATCAATCTGAAATAAGATTGAGTAAAAGTGCGATTTAAAATTCTTTGTAATTAAAATGGAACCAAATTTAAGTCGCAGCTTCTGAAAAATCAACACAACAGAATTTTCCATCTGCTAATGGTAAATTTTCGTTTCGGGCCTTCTAAATATTTGTGCATCATCAAAGACTTTGGGTATCCGTAGTTAATGTATAAAATGACAAATGGCTCCGGCATGAAATTACACATCGTCTAATGAAAATTGCCGATCTGAAAATAAGCCAAATCGGGCCAGTGGATGAACAGGAATACAATTTAGAACATTTTTTAATGCTGAAAATTCATCAAAATAAGGTACCAAAAATTCATGATTTGTTTCCCAAGTTTGTCGAAATGGCAAAAGTTGATATAGACTGAACGTGAAACTGGTGTAGATCATTGTCTAGTTCCATATAAGGCTGCGCCCTTCGTAGATGGACTGCAAGCCTAGGCGTTCCATTTCAGCTTTGATCGCATCTTCAACTCCTTTCTAGTTTACATCCGCTGCGGTAGTGCCAACCTTTGTAAGGTCACGGCGAGAAGACCTAGGTTTGAAGGGTCCCTGTCTGGCCTTCGTCAGACGTGGCCGAACCACTGCAGCCGCCGGTATTGCATAATGGCTGACAGCTTCTATATGTTTGCTCAGCGGCGTGTGGCTTCGTTTATGGTCCACTTCAGAGATCCGTCGTGGATCGATTACTTAACAATCTCCATGTGCCTTCAACGTGCAGTTGCCAGGTTTCGCAGTCGCAGGTTACGATTGGACGAATTCCTTCTCGAAAGACGCAGACCTTTGGCCACATGCTTTTCCATTTGCGCACCACCGGGCAATGTTCAGTTTGGTGAACGATTTTCTGGTGCAGTCTACGTATAGTTGTACTTCCTCCTTCCTTTTGAAATTCGCCAATACTGTGATTCTGAATATTTTTACAGAGATACAATCTATTTTAGATTTCGGACTATTTTTTGCGTCGAATCGTGTTGAACTTTATAAATTATACAATAATTATTTCAAAAATAGTCCTACCTTAAAAACTGAAGATGTTTTAATCATGTGATAATTTATTAGAAAAAAAACATTGATGCTGAAATGAAATTATTTTTATCGAATAATTTTCAGCTTTTTAATAATCCCGTTAATTGCGTTATTAAGGTCTCTGATATCCTGCTTCGCCCATTCGCGCGAAACTAAAAATCTGGAAAAATTAAAGAATTGCGATGTGCCACAGATTTTGTGGGATTTCTATGGCATTGCCTTCGCATTGTTAGAAGCGATTTATTTTCAGAAGACAGACTTGAAAGGGGAGAATGGTAGGAGTCACTTAATAAACGAGAGAAAATGAAGGGTAAAACTAGTGAAAAGCCGTTGAAGAATTATGATACAGACGGACTTTCTGAAGTAGTCCACTAGAAAACAAAATTTAGTTGAAAGTGTCCGCACAGGGTAAAGAAATCCGAACATTTGAGGCCAGAGAAGGGAGTAAAATTGTACCATGAGAAGAATAATAAAGACATCCACCAAGAACTTGCTGTTGTCTAAGCTTGCTTGCCTAAATCGGTACACTATGAAAGAAAGACGACGGAATCCACGCAATCACTCCAAGATAAGCGACAGTTGCAAAATAGCGCCCCTGAATGTTTTTATAGTGAGTTGGGAGATAAATTATGTTTCTCCTTTTTCTAACCTTATAATACGGTTTGGTTGGTATTCTTCATGAAATTGTATTGTAGAACCATCGAGGCGCGAACATGTTCCAGTTGATGGAGATAATCGTCGAAAACTGGAACTTTCGCGAAAAAAAATCGGATACAACTCTGTTGTTTTGTTTTTTTTGGCTTCGTAATTCAATTAGTCGTATTGTCCGAAATTTTCAAAAGTAATTGTTCAAGAATTTAATGTCATTTAAAATACATTATTCACTCTACCCTAACACCACTAGAACTAACTAGCAGACATCGCGAAACCGTAACATTAGTAAGCCCATATATGTGCTATGTATCTCTTTATGGCTTCATCCAATGAAGTCATTTCGTTATTTTTTTATTCCATACTGGAGACGAAAAAGATATCCGGAAGAGTCTGGACTTGGGTGGATTACTTATGAAATAAGAAATGCATCGATGATCAGATTAATCGGCGCATACAATTTATAAATAAAATGTCGCGGTCTTTTGTTACATCAATCATGCTTATTAATTAATTTAGAATGTGATTTATCTATGGAGACCAAGTAACAGTAGCTAGTTCCGGCGTGATTCCCAGTTTTCAAATCTCGGAAACGTAATCAAAACAACGTAAAGCCGATGTTATTTATATATTTTACACGTTTGTGCCTGGTTCCCAAATAAAAGGAAAGTAGCCGTCTCAAAATGCGTTTCTCGAATAATCCCAATTAAATACGTAGGCACTGCTCAATGAATTGTTGGATATGGCCATACAACGGTAAGCTATGGACCGAATCTAAATTTGGCACATTATGTCCCTTATGGGTTTCAGTGCTCGGTGGTTATGTTTAATTGGCTCTTCGTGATTCATGGGAATTCGGTGGACAATGTCGGTGGGGACATGAAGAATAGCACATTTAAAAGGTAATTCTTAACTACACGAAAAACGTTGGACCACTTCGCATAACCTCCATTGCAACAAAAGCCCAAGAGGCAGCACTTCGAGTCACTTAAACCACTCTTCTGATAATATCCCGTCATTTATTCGCCAACTGACACCCAACTCCAACCGGTGACTCAAAGAAAATTCGGCGACTACACCAACCAAAGAGCTTACCAGTCGTCCTAAACAGGTAGCCGGCAATTGCCCACGCATTTGTGGACTATCCCTTCGCAAAGAGGTGTCTGGTCGAATACCTACATGTCGCCCTACCGTTGGTTAGAGGCTCCGAAAGATCTAATCACTAGTGTCGGTTTAGAGAACATGATTGGAATCCATGGATTTAATCCTACTTATTGAAGATTTGATTTTAGAATTACCCTTGATAAAATGTGCCGCAACACAGTTGGATGAAAAGATCACATTCACGTAACAACTTGTGAATTTTCTGGTTCAATTTTGCGTCACATTTCGAACTTAAAAACACAAGTTAATCGTTAGCTGCACTATCTATCCGCCTCCGGTTCACTATTCTTCAGCACTCCGGAAGTTGTAAATATACTCTTGATAATATTCGTTTCGGCTGCCAAGTAAAATGGATAAGTAGTCATCAATCGATTTATTGTTAAGTATACTGGATAAAAATAGCTTAACAGTAATTAGGGACGTCGATAAAATGATGTTTTGTATGAATAAGATAAACCTATTGTATTTTAGTATGTCTGCAGAACATAAATTTTTTTTACAAAGTGTTACTACTTTTAAATCATACCATTTTCATACCTACATGTAAAGAAAAGGACGAAAATAGTACTGTACTATTTGGTCTGCAGGTGTAACAAGTATCGCAAGAGGAATACACAATGATGCTTTTATCCACAGAATACCGGATTACGCGCATTCCAAGAAAATTCGTCAAAAAACAAATGATTTGTTTTTTATGATGATAATCCCTCACGTTTTGTGTTCTTATTTTTAATTGCCTAATTATCACCGTTTTACAAAAAGATGCATCGTGTCTATTTATTATTTTCACCCGCGTAACTGATTAACACATAATTAAATGAACGACAATCACATTAGGACGCATCATCGTTAACAACGTGATCATCATTATCATCCTCATCATCATCTTCATCATATGTCATACATTGAGCCCGGAACCGCTTCCAGCGTTTGCGTGCGCTCGTGCCGCTGCGTTTGGAGGGCGCGTCAGGAAACTCGTGGTCAGGTCGATTGGGAGGGGAAATATGATGGTTGAGTTGTGCTCTGCGGCGATTCCCGATAAAGTCTGAAGGTAACGAAGCTGCAGGGCGACCGGTTTTTCGTTCAGCATGAGACTGGCATCTCTGAGAGCTCTCGATGCATTCCTCTCACCTTCTGCTTGTATAACCTTGAAAGTATTGAAGAAAAAAATATTTATTTCACCACAAATAAACCGCTCCCATTTAATGCTATTACAAGAGCATTTCAAGTTAGAAAGTTAAAATAGCACACTTATTTCCAATAGAAATTCATTATCTGTTGATTATATAGTAGAGGTCATCATTTAGGTATAAAGAATGATCAATGGCAATTTTTCCGAGCGTGAAGGCTTACAGATGTCGATTCGTTTTGCGAAATTTTCAATGGCATTTAAACAAACTTGAGCTAATTATCAATTGGCCCACCACTTTTAATTCTACTGAAGCTACTAATTTAACCACGGCGACGACAAAATGCATGCAAGAATAATTCTAATATCTACACTGATCTATTCTACCAGTATTGGAAGAATTTTCCCCTTATATATATTCAACCATTCTCGTTGACATCGAACAATACTGCTTTCGAGGATGTTCACGCGAATAACAGAAGTATACGATGCTACCCTTAAGGATGCTTTCTTATTTGACTGGGTTTATCTTGATCGATAATTAAGATTTATTGCCTTACACCAAGACCTCACCTTTCTACTAACCTCATCAACTTCTGTTTTCTGGATAATTACAAGTTTTATGACATCCACATTTGCTTCGGGTGACGTGAAACAAATGGGAGTTAAATTATGCATTTTTTTCAGTTTTTAATAATCTACCTCGGTCGTGCGTAAAAAATGATTGCTCAACTCCTGTTACTCAGGAACGGTTGATAGCATCAAACTGATATTCAAATTACGTTTGGCTACAACATATTTTAATGACAGGCTTTAAAATCAGAGTCATATATTTTCTTTGAGATGCATGTAGAAACTCTAAGAGAGCGTAATTGGTCATTTGTCTAATTGTGAAGCAGGTGAATATTATTTTTTCGAACCTTGGGTAAGGATACAATTTTATAGACCAGAAGTTTCGCGTATTGATTTAAACAAAAAAGAAAAGAAAATTGACCTTTGCTTTGGCCTCTCTTGTTGCTTCTGCCTCGGCAGCCATTGCCCTCTGAAGTTGAACAGGAAGACGGACGTCTTTTCTGGAACGATTTAAACGATTTATTCGACCAGTCAATCAATGCATCACTTTGCGATCACCACTAAACCACCATCAAGGACACTTTCTTAGGAATTAATATGCAACCGGATTATTTCTGAAGCAAGAGATCATTCAGCTGCCCATATATAATAGCAACATTAAATATTTATTGAATATACCAGACCTAGTCATGATTATCACAGAAAATAGTGCTGAATAAATAATAAAGGCTGCGGGTAGTTTCTAAATATTCTTCTATATGAGATTAGATAAGGGAATTCTAAACGAATTGACAAAAACATTCGTCAATTAAATTTTTTAATCGTATGCCCAGATTATTTTGAGAATTATGATTGATTGAGTATAAATCGTGGGTAATATGAATGCAAGATATCGGAAAAGATGTCTTACGACTAACTGTTTTTTTATTAATCAAATGGTTATCAGATCTACGATTAAGAAAAATCTGCAGGTTTAAATCAATATTTCAAATCTACGAATCCCTGTGTAAAAACGTTTACCGTCCCACTTAAGACATGACATAACGAGGGTAAACATTCTTCAAACTCACACTTCAGAAACACACAAACTAGCTGACAACTTAAACAAATCTCAAAGACCTGGCAGGATCTGAAGAATTTAAAAAAAAAATAACGTTTGGGCAAGAGCCATTATCCACAAACAGCAAACACGTGCGAAAGTTGCGCTAGTAGTTGTAGTAACGCCTTTTCGCTGACTAATTACAAGAGGCAGTAAATTAATTACCCATCGAAACTGTGGTCCCCAAATTTTCTGCATATCCATAAAAGACGCGCTTACGAAAGCTTCCCAATTGACTAGCTTAGGTTTTCGATTTTCCCATTTTTTCGGATAAACGCATATAAAACATCTTTAACGATTACTGATGCTGACAAAGTTTACTCATGAGCAGACCGCAACAATGAGCTTTAACAAGAAGGACTGCAAATTGAAATTCAGGTTATTCGTTTGCAGCCGTTTAGGTTAAAGAGAGCCCATAACGTAGCGATCACTATTGATACAGTCGTTCCTGCCAAGCGCTGCACAGACTTCAGAGATGTTTCCATGAAGTTTGTTTGTAATAATTTCCAAATAGTGGTGTCCACAGCTCAGTGTGACGGGGTGAAGTTCAGATGCATCACCTGACACTCACCACAAGTGACAACAAGTGGAATATTGGCTGACTAAATTCCGGATGATGTGGAAGCCGAAGCCCTCTCGGTCACGCACGCAACTGGGACCGACCTGACCTGGACTGGACCGGCGTGACCTGGGAGTCGAACCCAGGGTCATTCACGAACAGAGTGCGGTTATAAACCGCTACACCATCAAACCATGTTTTGACTATTGTGACCTTAATAAAGTTATTATAATTAAGATTACTATATTATCCTAGCAGTGGCTGGCTGCAAACGATTGCTCCATTGATCGGTGACTGCCCAGAAAAAAATCTGTCGAACTGTCATCCGCGATTGCGTTATTAACGAAGAAAATTGGTGAAAACTGCCGTCTCTGTGATTGTCTAGACCTGTGGCTAAATTGTTTGATTACTGACATGACAAAAATGAATTTTTTTATATTTTTCCGTCTCGATAATAATAATAAGCATATTAACAGGTCGTAAGATGGACATCATTGTTATTTATTAACCTTATGTTTGGGTTAAGCGAAAAAGACTGGAAACAAATGAAAACTTTCGAGGGAAAATTCATTAAGGTAAAAAGAAAACGATATGTCTTACATTTCTACGCGTTCAACCTTTATTCCCCAAGCCTCTGTTGCGTCGTCCAGCACACCCTAAAATCGCGAAAAAGAATGTGTTCACTTTGCTACACATAAATTATTTATTTCAACGTTAAAGGTAAGTTAGAAACAGAAAACCATTATTCAAATAGTGAAAGCGTGTGCGTGACACAAAACTTGGATAAATTTATTTTCTACTTAAAGAGGATTAACTGGCTGTTTCCATGAATTTTCTTAGAAATATTTTAAATATGGCGTCACGAGAGTTGGAATCGGTAGCTGCATAATGCGACGGTAATTTAGACCGCCATTTACACGGGCTGAATTCCGGATTATTCTGTCGGTTTCCACTACTCGTTCACTGGATTTCAGATACAAGCCGCTGCATCCAGGTTATTTTTTGCAGCTGAACTCGAATCCGAAACCCAGGGACACTCATAAACAGCGTGACAATTCCAAACACAACATTATAACATTTTGTTACAACTGATTCAAAGGAAGCGGTTGATCTTTATAAAAAATTTAAATCTCCAGTTTAAAAAAATGACGTTTATTTCAACTTGCATTTCCAAGATAATGCGGATTTTGATAGCATAAGCTTTAAGGATATTAAATGGTGATAAGGGCATTCTACCTGCATGGAAGAGCTGATTAAATTTCGCTCCGAAAGTATATCCGACAGCTTTTTGGTGCCAAGGACATTTCTCAAGGTCGTTTGAGTCAGAAGACGCGTTGATTGGTGGGCGTTTTCGACGTTCGCAATCGACACCATGGCATCGGAAACCTTGTAGTAGATAACGGCGTCGACGGAAACTGTCACCGAGTCCTTTGTTAGAACCTTAAGATGAGGCGGAAAAAATAAACTTGCGGTTAGATCGACATGGCAAAGAGATCAAACGAAATTTGGTTTTCATTACCAATTTTAAACTGACATAGTTGGCCAATTGCATGAATATATGAATCATGGAAGTTAATGGATAACTCGTGAATATATATGCATAGATATATTTATGAAATAAGATTAATTTTGTCCGGTGAGAAAACCAGCTTACTTCTTGAGGAGGAACATCAAATGTAATAGTCCGGAGGTCAACCATGAAGCACTCTTCCACACACGGCAAGCAGAGAAAGATTCCTAGAAAAACAATTGCGATAATTAACATTTAAGAAAAAATGTACATTCATTTGCAGTCTATTTGATCTTCGCAACCATAAGTGGATTCACAAAATCAGTTGTCCTGGTATTATTGCAGAAAAAAACCCAAAATATGATATTTTTACGCCCATGCTCAAAAATAGGCTTCGTGTCCATTGGAGACAATTTTTTAAATTATGTTTGCTTAAAAATATTAAGTCTACTGTAAGAAGCACACCCAAGTGCTTTAACTGGCAACAGACAGTTTAATTAAAGGGTAGGATTAAGTGTCTTTACTTGAGGAGCCAATCAAGTGTGAACAAAGAATCAAGCCATCAATTTATTTGTTCTGTTGGCTCATTTTGGCTTTTAAACTTGCTCACGAGATTTGATGAACTAAACAATGTTTGAGGCAAGATAAACAAACACATCACGACGTTCATTCGAAGCCAGAATATCCTAATCATAAGCCATGGCAAGGGCCTCAACACTCCAGATTTCTCTAAAAATCACACATGTCCAGCAACAATCGATTTGAAAAGATGCCAAACCTTTCTATCTGTCTGAAAATTCTACACAAATCCTACTTCCATTTTGTTTGCATTAATTCTTGTTGAAGTTTTAATTCAGGACAGCTGGTCCGTTTGCTCTAGTAAAAACAGAAAATGCTTTCTGTTTCGATTTGATCAGTAAATTCTTATGCAAATTTTCGTTAGGTCAATAAGACCCATGCATGATCCAAGCATTTTGTCTATTTTCAGTCATTGTCAATAAAAGTACCAGGTGTGAGTTTACGAAATCATCTCGAATACAATTTCAATTGTGATTCATTTAATGTAAATCGATTGATTGAAAAAATGTCGTAATAATTTCGATTAACGGGGAAAAGCTTTCATAAAAGAAATATTTGACTTGTAGCTTATAAGCCATTTGAACCCTACAATTAATGAATGAACCCATGCATTTGAACAACGAATACACGGTGCTCTATAGCATGACAGTTTGATAAAATCGTGTCGCCATTCAAAACATTAAGAAGAGTGAAATTACCCGGTCCTTTCATGCTGCCTGGAGTAACTCTTCCCAGGCGAAGAATGATTGCTCTTTCGTATTCTTGCACAACCTAGAATCGAAGATATCAATTCTCGTAAACACCGCTTAAACGTGATATCGATCTCGTCAGAGAGTTAAAGTAATTTTCTTTTTTTTCTAAATCGTGTTTAAAACTTAAGTGTTTTGAGGATGCCAACCTAACAAACAATGGGGACAGCAAGTTTTCCTGCAGCCTAAAATTATGGGTACAATAGAAAGCAATTTTTTGAATTAAATTAAATTGTAAAACCACGGAAATTTAAAAGTGTATAAGCATAGCGACTTAGAAAATCAGACTCACCTTTAAACAAATAAAGACTGATATGGGTAGGAAGAGTAGAAAGACAATGTAGGATAACAGGTAAAGAAAGCGTTCACAAAGTCTGTGAAGCGATTGCTCACTCTTCGTCATTTCTGTAGCAGCTAAAAAGACACAGAAATTGTTCGAGGCTAGTCGTTATAATTAAACGTGCATTATGAGAGAATATATGTAGAGGTTAAATGATTACCCGTTATATTGGTTTTTAAATTAATGGCTTTCAATGCGCGCTTAAATACTGGGTGTCAACTTGACATCACGATCGCTGGAGCGTGTCAAAATGAAAGCGATTAGTAAATACATGGGATTGAAAAATTATAAATCTGGGTGAAAGAAAACTAAAGAAAAAATGCACCTTTCTGATATAATTGTAGCATATAGAGACAATAATATATTATTTGCAAACATCTACGTTCATTCTTGATTTATCTGCCTTGTAAATTTCATTTTCCAAACTACACGAGCGCTCCTCAAAAGCATGAATCAAAACATCGCCCAAAATTGATGCAACAGAGAACGAAAATAAAAAAAACTGTTTCCGAAGACAGACGTCGTGAAGCAATGCATTGTTTCAGCAATATATTTATTTTTGATTATCATCTACGCAGTTTTTGTAGTGTGTTGCAGTATTTGGTTGCTGTGTACTGAAGCGCATGAATGCTTGTTGGATTAATTTCCCACTACCACAAAGTCGGTTTCCATTTTCTAATATCAGATTGTTGACGAAATTATCTGACACATTTGAATGTTTAAAAAAACCAAACGAAGACAAATAATCAATTGACTAATAATGCCATCTGTTTCTTTTCGTTAAAAATTACTCACATATAATGAACAAGCCAGCATCGCGCTTTCACTGTAGACACATTTATCAAGAACGAGTGTGTAACTCCAACGGGTAGACAACCGTTCCAACGCGAGACACCATTTTTATTATGGTTTCCAAACCTCAGATTTAGTTAATCCACATTCAAAATAAGTAGACGCCATTCCTTAAAAAATGGCTGTCATTCTATCATCGTAACTATGGTGTTTTCGACAGTTATTTAAGTTTCAAGAAAAACGTCATTATAAGCACATTTGTAAAAATAAATTTAATTTTTTACTTGCATTAAACATAGCAATGTGTTACATCATGTTGGAACACTGTTAGGCCACGTGTCATAAAACAATATTTATAATTAAATTTAGGTCGGTTTATTCGTAAAAGCCCAATCTAGCGAGCTCCTGACGTTTATTGGCTATCAAATCCCCAGCCTCTGTGGGCAAATAGGACGAACAGAATTATTAATAAAACCTTAATGGATGTGGTTTTAATAAACATATCTTGTTACACTTAAATATAAACAATTTACACCCGTCTTCACAGGTTTACATAAGCCATTATAAAAGGTGTTCCGAAACGTTGAAATTTATTATTTTAATCGACTGCCATGAATACGGATATAGTATTGCTCGAATGGCAAACTCCTTTTGTGAAAAGCAATAAAAGCCAGATTATTTTTTAATTAAATTGTTGTTTTTCTATTATTTAACGCTTCCTATATTAATCTTTTCGTATTAAAATCAAGCGCAGGTTAACGACCACCTACATTTTAGCATTGAAATAAAATTATATTTTTAACACAAAGTACGAACATCATACGCACACATCAATTTTCAGTTTAATGCAATGTAAACTACAATTTTAAAACTGCCCCCTAGTTTTTCAAACGGTTTAAAATAAAGATGAGAATAAGTTAAATTGTTCATGTTTGCGTTTCCTGAGAGGAGATGCATGAAAAGCATTGCGTGCCACAAAAAAAGGCAAAATTCTACTCACCCTTAAAGTTATTCCACAGGAAACGGTTTAATCGATCGGATTGTACTCACCTTGAAAATTAATCCACAGAGAACGGTTTAGGGTGGTTGAAAATGCCAAATAAGGACGAGTGAGACGATTCTGATTCTAGGATGCTGGAACCTGCATTCCTCTTTACGCTGGCCAATGAAATGCCTCGGCCGATGAATCATCTGATTGGCCCGTATCTGTAGGCAAAGAAGGTAATTGATAGCATCATGCGATTATGGCACAACTATTAACCATAAAAGTAAAGATTACAATAATTGTGGTTTAGTAAAGAACGGTTATACTTTCTTTAACCTGTATGTAACCAACTCATTTCACAGTCCTTCGTACACATACATAAAGTTTTATTGTCAGTGTTCGCTGTAGAATTTAATATTTCAAAGTGACTTTTAATCCCTTTTTTCTGTACAAAAATACAAAACAGTTACTTTTTCTTTTGTGATTACCTGCAATTTCAGTGATTTTTTGTAAATGAATAGACAACATTTTAAAATTGCTATTTGGTCTTTGGCAGTTGTGGAAATAGTTCGACTATATTCAAAACCGTTTAAGAGCAACAAGCCTTGGAAAACTGAGAAATTGAGAACGTTTAAATATGTATGTCTTGTAACCTTTGTGGCTTTCATCGATATTCAACGGCTCATTCACTTAAATATCCCCTAAACACCGACACGCTTTCATGGTAAAGAACATGCAAGTTGCGCATTAATTACTAAGCATGCCGCCTGAATGTGTGTTTGGGGTACAAGGGATTCTTAGTAGTTCTTTAGTAGAAGCCAATTTATGGAATTCGCGTTTACTCCTCCGTGGCTATGTTCTGAATTCGTGCTCTTCCATTTTTACCGGCGAATAAGCCGTCGTGATACTGGGCGACGAATTAAAAAAAGCTAACGTGAACCTAGAGGTTCACATAGTTAAGAAATAGATCGTCTCATATGTTGTTTCCTTCTTTCGTTATCTTCATGTAAGCGATCTTGAAAGGGGGTGTTAGGAAAAGGTAACCTGCATCACATCAATGGTGTCCCCACACGACTGTCACAGCACGATGAATGAGATGCGTTAAATTGACGAGGACCTTTAATTTTCAGCGACTTTTTACGAAAGGTAGGCGTAACGTGAAAGTGCACTTAGTTAAAATAATTGAATAATGAAAGGGATAGACGAAGAAGTAAGAAAAGGGACTAAAGGGTCTTTGTCCCATTGTGAAATGGGTCCTACTTCACTGATCCATATCGTAGAAGGAGGTGGGGCGCCGCGTTAGTGTCTTGATGGATGCATCGGCCGCGAATGCTTGGAAGGGCGAAGGGCATCCTCTTTATGGGCAGTGTGTGAGCTTCCTCAATCGAAATGGACACGAGAGTTGTCAACGCAACTTTTTGGATTTCCGTACGATTGAAAATAGATGGCCAAGATGGCCGCCGCCTTTCAAGCAACGCAATCGTTTAAGTTTATTTAAGCGGTGATTTCGGTGGTTTGCCCTCTCTAAGTTTAACGGTATGTTAAAACAAATAGAAAATATAAAAATAAAATTTTCAGAATGGAGAATACAACCTTATATCAATTAAAATTGATTTTTTTTATCATTAATGTTATTGTTTGGAAAAATACTATTTTTCCGAGAGAATAACATTCATTTTCCACAAAATAACTAGTGTTATTTTTTTATGTATTTCCATTGCGATAAAAATCTTTCATTATTTGTAGGCTGAGCAAACGTTGTAACAACCTCTTCAACTACGATAATAACAGCCATAGTTACCCGACGCCAAACACCCACTGCAATAGCATGTCTACAGCCCAAGTCCCCAAGAAGTTGCGAAAATTAGAAAGTCCATTGATGGCCAACTACGGTCCTGTCGATTGCTTTCTCCGACAAACCACTAAACATATTTAAAATCTCCAGCGTAGCGCAACTGTCCAGACGACGGCCGCCTCCATCGAACTCCATGGTGTGTCAACCTTACTCTCCGCTGTCACCTGTGTCATTCATATCCCCGAGTAGCTACAAGATCCAGTCTAACAGCTGTCAACAAATCTCCTTTAATGTAAAAGGATATAACTCAAAAACCTCGACTTCGGACCAATAGGAACTACAGCAGTCTACTATTTCCTTCGAAAGTTGGTCTCATACCAAGTAGTGTTGCTGAAAAAATTCACTTTCTTTCAGTTGAAACTATTCCAAATAATCTCGCGTTATCGCAATAACACCCTTTCGTTATGTGTTATCAACCTTCGAAACTCTCTGCTCTGATTAGTTCGTATTGCCATAAAATGTAACCTTCCGATTCCCTTATTGGTCCGCGCATTTAGTCATGCACACAATTGGGCTCCCATCTTATTGGTCAAAGTAGGACCATTAACTCAGGCATCGGCTTATATAGGCAGCATTGTGTTTTCGCGGTTGTGACTTCCCGGCTCATAATACAGCTCCTTTGAAGTCCTTTCGTTGGGTTGGCTTTCCTGCCCGGTTGGATTTCCACGGTGAACGTAACGACAATTAAGCCATATATATTGCTCTAGCACGGCCCGTAGCAGTTATCACCGTCAATGTAACGTTATGAACGATTTTATGGGAATAAGCATGGTGATAACTAGCTTACAACAGCTGTTTCGCAACTACAATTTGCATTTTCGACGCACTGAACCGTGTTTACATGTGCCTCGTGAGGATGATTAATGAAGACTGTAGACTGCGAATCGGATCGAAGGTTACTTTAATCGATTGGGCCCAGTCTTGTTGTGAAATAATAAGTGGAAGCTGTATAGGTTAAACGTGTCCCTCAACTGAGATTAAAGTTGACAGGTTGAAATTTCTTCTGCTGTGTGTTCTTCCATTTGTAGTTCAAGTCATCTCGATCAATTTTCGATATCACTAGGAGGAATTATGACAATAACTGTTTTCCTCGGTTTTTGTATTAGTTTGAACTTGTTTCCGATTGTTTTTATTAAATTGGAAAATCTTGTTTATTACTTTTATTGTATGTATGTTCCCAACTGATATAAAAAGCGACCTGGACCTTTATAGATGTGCTGTTTTTTTTAACGCGTCCTCGTTTATTCCTAAGCACGAAAAGACCATTTTCTGGTTTCTTTTTAAGCTCACGTATCCCGTTTATTGCTGGTTATTTATGTGGACAGGAATGCGACTGCTTGGCACGCTTGTATGTCTTTATAAAAATGTTTCAAAAATCCACCAACACGCCTGTTCTTCTTCTACCAGTCGAGACTTGCCGAGCTCGGCAGGCAATTTACCGGTTGGCCGTGTTGAGAAATGGTTTGTTTTGGGTGTTTGTTACGACTATAGACACCACCAATAATAAGAATGTGTTGAAAGGTGTTTTTCTTTATAACCGGCGCTGGAAACGTTCGGCTACTGTTGCTTTTCTCGACATCCGAAGACTTAAATCCGATTAAGAGGGCAATTTCTTTTTCGAGGAGTTCAAAACTTTCGTAAATCGATTGATTAAATATTTTGGGGCGTTTTGTGTTCATGTTGTGATTGGTTTACACCGTTTGTTGAAGTGAGGATGACGTTTTACAGCAATCATTTGGCTTAAAATGACTCAAAATGGTTAGATTTATTTGAATGACTGGCGTAAAATTAAACATGCTGCATCTATTGACAGTGCCTAACAATTTAAAATATTGAAAAAATCCTTGGCCTCGCTTGAAAAAAAACAATGATTCATCATACATTAATTCCTAAAATAAATCAATTAAGGCCGGACGCCAATCTGTATTACAATTCACTGATTAAATCGCAATTTAGAGAAAGCATTTTTTATTTTAACTAGAGACCAGCTGTCCCGAATCGAAACTTTAATAAGAATTAATGCAACAAACTAAAATTGGTTAGGAAGTAGGATTTATGCAAAATTTGGGTAGTAAGGTGACAAAAACGGCCTTTCTCACCACGCGACACTAAAAAAGTTGGCGAACGGAGATTTCTTGTCTAGGAGTTTGGCGCATTCCCCAACCGATTGGTGTTGGACATGTAGAATGTTTTAGCGAAAACTAGAGTGTTGATGCCCTAGAACTGGCTTACGATTAGATTTTTCTGGCCTCGAATGAACGTCGTGGTGTGTTTGTTTACCTTGCCTCAAATACGGTTTAGTTTCTTAAATCTCGTGAGTAAGTTGAAAAGTCAAAATGAGCCAACAGAACGAAGAACTGGATGGCTTGATTCTTTGTTTACACTTGATTGACTACTCAAGTAAGGAAACTTAATCCTAACCGTTTATTAATCTGTCTGTAGCCATTTAAATCACTTGGTTGACTAAATACTGTTCACCCAACTGTATAAATGAAAGTGTCAGAGTATCGGGGTGTCTTTTTGAAAAACGCGTACACGATTTTCTGAGGATTTCGGAAGATTAATAACAGCAAACCCGAAAGATACAATTGGCGTAAAAATAGGCAGGAAATATTTGCGTGGAATTGATGCGGTCATCTGCAAGTCCGGGTGTCAATGTGTTTGATCTATTAAATGATCCAACTGATTCCTCTTTTTAGCATGATCCCTGACAGGAAAAGTAAATTCAATTCAAAATATTAAATTTTCAAAACTCCGGATACCCGTTGTTAAAACGGGTTTGTTAGTTTAGGAGATGTTCCATATTAGCTTTTATAATTTTATCGACGTAAAATCACTTCAGAATGGTATTCCGTAGCGCATTGGTCCAGTGAACTTCAGGGTGCGGTAAAATTTATTAATTTAAAAGTTTACTTTGTCTTCAGAGCATGAAGCTTTGTTTGGCTTTGTTTGTGGACATGCAAGACGAACGCAGTCGTGTTGGTTGAGCAACTCTGGTTGTTTTTTAGTTACTTTCACACGCATGGCATCAATTTTACTTTCAATCAAAATTAGTCGCTATGGATTCGGAAGGCTTTGGAAACTAGATATAAATCTTGGTGTATGAATAATTATTTTGAAGAATATGCTGTGTTTCAACAAGTTCGGAATTCTTTACTGGTTAGGTCAATTGTCCCATGGTACGGGATTAAACAATTTTAGGCGCACTTTATGGAAACGGCCCCCATTTCGCGTTAGCAAAATTGTACCCCTACACCGATGGTGGGTTCCGAATAGTCGTCTTTGTCATCAGGAAATTACATGCCTACTGAATTTAATATTTTTTAAAAATAGCTAATGACGACAATAAAATTAATCGCGTTTCAACCAACAACACACAAATAACGGACATGTTATATTGTTTTCGTATTTTTTTATTGCACCAAATAGGTTCAGATCGCGTAATGCCATATCACGTGATGTGACGCCATGAATAAACAAATATGTTTTAATATTAAATACATCTAAATCAAAATTTCAGGTGTGTATTGCAATAAACCGTCCATTTGCCCAGTTAAATATGGAGTCAACAAAATAAAAAATTTCAATACAGGGCATGTTTGTTTATGTAATAAAGTTAATCATTGTATTACGGTCCGGAGGAAGATAATTTTCAGCATTAATTGCAGTGTGCGACAGATTGATTAATAATAATAATAATAATAATGGTATTCGCTTTATTAAGGTCACGAGGACCAGAACTTTTAGCATTAAATTTTACAACAGAAAAAACTTATATAAGAAGTTGCGATTGTACATAGTAGGTGTAAAATAATTGAACAAGAATGAACGAAATAAAGCGAGGTAAATTTGCAAGAAAGTCAAATTGAACCCTTGAAGTGGACGAAGTTTGGCAAACGCGTAATGGCGGCCATTTATAGGCATTTTCCATAACGCGCGCCATATTTTCGAATGAATAATAAAATAATAAAATGAATAATGAATAATACTGATGGAATTAGATTTATAAAGGTCTCGAAAACCAAAACTTTCAGCATTTTAATGTGCAAATGACCAAGCGCGACACAGGAAGTTACTATTATAAATAGAACAGGAGCCATCCAGTTACTAACAATCAATCCCTTGGTTACTTCTGCAGTCTTATTTCCTGGCAAATGTGTTTATTTATTAATTGAAAAAAAGAATGAATAGTGAGAAATTTCTTGCTTATCACGTTCTAAATTTCGTTTTGTTTTTTGTCTTTTTAAATTGCAGCACAGTCGACGATGTCACTGCAGGTTTCAATATCTCGACGGATCATTTCATGCGGAATGAAAGCCATTTCGTGAAGAATGACGTCTGTATATATTCAATGCTGATCCACAGCTCTGAAGTTGGCAACCCATGATTAAATAGTTTTTCAAGTAGGTGGGGGATCAGGACTACGACCCGAAAAATGCACACTGAGCGCCGTTAATGTTGTAGTTACGAAATAGTTCTCAATAAAAAATGTTCGATAATGAAAGCCCAATGCTGTCCAATCCAAATGGGAAATCGTATACAAAATAAAAAAAATTTAATTTAATTTGAAATAACAAAATGTTATATTATATATTGCTATCTGTTTTTATTATTCATCCAAATATGTAAGATCATTTTGATCCACGCATTAGTTATAAAACTACACATGAAACTGTCCTTGAATTCTTGCAACTAATATGGAAAAAACATTTTTGTTGGGGAATTAACTGGTATAACGGAGAATTAAGAAACATAGACAATGGAATTTCCTTAAGACTGCATCCACATGGACACCCATGGATGACCGAGCGTCGAACGTATCTGCCAGGACTTTTGAATACGAAATGGAGGCTAAAATACAGAGTTTACGAATCACCGATCTGAAAGCATCGGCTTGTGCGGAAAAAATGTAATTTCGACGCATTTGCACCAGAATTCTACTTAACCCCCTCATGATAGTCTGGTCAAGATGTACGAATACTCGTTCGCCTAGCAGGCATGGCATTGGGTGTAGTCGTCAGCGTATTTGCTCATAGCTGCTCGCGCTTTGTCTTGGTTTTATTTAACCGAAATAAAGTAATTCAATCAGCATAAACAGTATGCAGGCGTTAGTAAAAGCATAAATTTAATGCCGGTTTACATTTATATGATGTTTTTTTAACATGAAAATGGTCTTCTGTAGAATGCATAAAATGCATCTCCATTACGTTTTCCTTGAGAGCCGATGTTGATACTCATGAAATATCTTGACTCTTGCTTCGAGCTCAAAATCGAAATTTGTCGGCGTTATTTTTAACAGTCGGTTATCATGGAGTGATCATGTGGATGTCGTATTCTGTAAATTTCGTCGCCTCTGTTTCTTAGTTCATCGGTTCAGGAGACTAGGTTTAAGCTCTAGCCGTATAAAAACCTTTGTCAATGCCTGTATAATTCCCCTTATTGTATATTTTTCCCCAGTAATTTGCCCCGGCCTTAAATGTTCTGAATGTCTAACCCTCCGTAGGATTTAAAAAATAATCTCGTTTTACAGTGGTAATCTATTTGACTAAACCTTTCGATACCCACAAGAATGGCGGCATATCGCAATTCTCGAAACCAAAAGACAATTTTCATATCTAGTACTTTTTATAAAGTTTTGGTCCTCGTGACCTCAATAAAGCCACTACAATTATTATTATTAAGTCAGCCAAATTAAATTCTTCGAAATATGTTTAGAAATATTGGCTATATTTATTGCATCACGTTGCGTAAAGTTTCATAGATAAAATATTAATTAAATCCAACGATTCTTCACTAATCCCAGGGATTAATTCTACACAGTTTTATCTTTTGGAAATCTAGTAAATAACGGATTATTTAAGCTTGCATGCTAAGTCTTTCAATAGATTATGTGAAAAGCTCAATAACTTTATTTTAAACAGTCGTTTATCTTGAAATTATCATCTGGATGCCGTTTTCGGTGAACAAAGTCGTCTCTGTATCATAGTAGTCTGTTAATTCATTGGTTTCCTGTTATTCGATTTAAATAAATTAATGAATTAGCCATGAAATCCTTCCATGACATGGCGTTTGTCAAATTGTTTCCTCTCATGGATTAGGCGAGGTCTTCCATTCCTTTTAATCTGGTCTATCTCAATGTAATTCTCTTCAACCAATACCATTTTTAACGGCGGCCATTTCTTATTTGTCCTGATTGATTTTATTTTCACCAGAAGAGGTGACTAAAGATGTTAGAGACTCCCTTAGTGTGTAGCATTGTAACTTTTTATTTATGAACGTGTTGGTAGATGTCACGTTTACCATTATCATCAAAATAGATGTTTCATGATAATTGTACTGCGACAAGCAATCGCGAAAACGTTTCATTAAATGTAGGCGGGTTCTACATTTAATGCATTCATTTTTAACAAACCTGATGCCTAGACAATCACACGTGATGTTTGAATTCTTGCTTTGTATTCCTATAGATTAAGTGGTGCAGGAACGCGTTGTGTGAACAAAAGAATAAGCCTGACAACGACCCGAAGAGCGCTATGTTACAATTATGGTTTCAACATCGTAAACAAACGGAATTAAGCGCTGATAGGCCGTCATTTTTTCTCGGAGAAGAGATTAGGAGAAGACGCCTTTTCCCTGATTATCCTTGTTTATTTGCTCATTTAAAACCTGAAGAGAGTAATTACGACCACGGCGTAACAGTAAATTCGTTTTTGTATGGTTACTTTATCTGCTAATTATTATACATTAACACGAAAATTGTATTTTATTGTAATGAAATGACTGTAATTCAACTTGAAATACGTCCAACTTTCCCAAATTCAAAAAGAATGGGTCCTGATCACTGAACATGTCTGGTTGTTAACTTTGAAAGGATAGAATGCATTCAGATTGAGGCCACTACTATAAATTACAAGTCATTTACCCTATCATATAAACTGCAAATGCGGGCACGGTAAAAACCAAATTTCTTAGGCATGGTAGACATCTCGAAGGACCTCGCCGAAGCTGCAATAGATTCCACGATAAACCGGATTTACACGAGGCATATAATAATAAGGCTGGTGGATGCTGCGCAATTAACGGGTTTCCTCTTGTTGGGCTTCTTAACGTCCGTAATTCAGGGGCATTGTCCCCGGATGGCAGAAACGGCGACATCAAACGAGAATAACCAACCTGTGTTCTACGTGTCGACGTTATGTTGGTTAAGCATTGGGCGACCCTCTTCGCGTCGCCGTTGGGACTCCGCCGACCGTACAACATTCATGAAAAGGTTAAAGAACATCAGGTGTTGCGCTTCTAGAGGATAAGCCGGCTGCTTCACGGGATTATGTTCGCAGCTTACGTCCCAGGGTCCCCGCGAGGCGCAAGGATGCTGGCCGCTACACCATGAGAAGAATTATTCCCAAATATTGTTTGTGGAATCGAACAAGAATCCAATTCATTTTCACATTTCCGCAATTTAAACTACCAATTCGGGAGTCTGTTATCCAACAATTATGGGCCTAAATAAGATTTTAAAAAATAATGATTGTTAAATCTGTGTTGACCCAAGTGTTCAGCCTTAATGTAGCCAAAAAATGAAATGAATCGGAATAGTATGGCCTTAATTATTATAATAATTATTATTGGAAGCGCTTTATTGAGGTCACGGAACTTTTAACATAAAAAAATAATCTAACAATGCTTTATATGAAAAACAAATTTTACAGGCGCCGACAAAGGTTTTCATGCGATTTGAGTTTACCCAAGACTCCTGAACCGGGTAACTAAGATAAAGAAATAACTAAATTTTCCGAAGCCGACATGTCCGTAATCACTCCAAGATAACCGATGGTTGAAAACAAAATTATGAAGTGAAGCGATTGACGAAGTTTCTGCTGTCAAGGAAAACGTAATTGAAATGCACATGGCCATTCTCCGAAGACAACTCGATTTCCTTCGGCATTGTATGCCCGAGCTGTTGAGAATCACCATTCGTCTTGCAGGTATTGAATAAAGTCTGGTCGTCCGCGTTTTTGTTAAGTGTAACGCCATAAGAAGAGCGACGGTTAGACGTGTAATAGTAACAAATGAACGGGTAAAGCACTGTGCTTTGTAGTACACCGCAGTAAAGGAGAAGGAGGAGGTTGAGATTTCCTTTCCGATTCTTACGTGTCGGTGACTGTTAGAGAAATAATTTTGAAGCCAATTAATTAGCCATTCTTCTACGCTATCTTAACGCAGTTGAGATAGGATGAAGGAGCGTTGAATAGTTTTGAAAGTCGAGGTGAAGTTCAAAATACTCTCTTAACGGCTTTCGATCCGGCATCAAGCGACGAGGTGAGGGTTTGCGAGAACGCGGCCACAGCGTCCAGAGCACATCTCTTTTGTTTATAACCAAACAGTGACGAGTTATATGCAGATTAAAGCGTGAGCTCCAATTTAGAGAGGAGGTGCTTATTGATCAATTTGAACCACACAGAAGATTTGGCGATGATTCGATACTTAACAGGTCCTGCGGAACCATTGACCGTTTTCTGAATCGGTTTTATGGCAAAATTTCTCCATTCTGAAGGAACAGAGAATTCTCCTTACGATTTATTGATGAGTTGGATGACAATCTGAGAAATCCCGCAGAGCTCCTGATGCCTGCAAAAATATTGGTTTCGTGGGTGAGTAGGAAGGCACTGCGATTAAGAGATCAACCCTCAGACACCAAGAAATGGTCAGGGAATCCAGTTCGATGGATCCTCTTGGTAGATATGAGCCACGGGTTCCATGCAGAAAAATAAAAGAATCATCCATCATTGAAGAAATGAAAGGTATCATGGACTCATAGACCTGAGCTCTATCCGCTCTGGTTGATGATGTTGAACAATGTCACAGACGTACATTTTTTAAGAGACCTTGGATGGCACATAACAGAAACACATTTAATTGCACTAAAGGCGTAGCAGACCATTTTTTTGAGTTTTGACCAGCTGAGATTGATGCACGTCGCGACACCGTCCACATTCGACGAAGAGCCACATACTCCATCCTGGTGGAAGTATTCGAAATCCGCTGGCGTGATTCTGAAAAATCACTGGAAAATACTTTTTTTTAATTCCGTGCTGTTTTAGTGCTGAGAAAACCATTTATGTTGTTATTTAACTTGGTTCTGCGTTTCAAGGGTCTTTCGGTTTATGTGAAGAAGGTGTTAGTAGATGTCGCAGGCGTAGATATTTCTAAACCGTGAGTGCAAATCATCTAGCTTATTCGTCGTCACACCGTGGATATATATACTTTTTAGTCATGGCTACAACTTCGGACGATGTCTTCGATGAATTCAATACTCCGCGTGCTCTAACACCAGTTACTGAAGGCACCACCATACAATATAACCATCCAGCACAGTCAAACTTACTAAAGAGTAAAAACTTTTAGTTATAATTCATTATTGATTTTAAAAGAACTACGGGAACCAAGTTACGAAAACGGATACAAAAAGAACAAGGAAATAATCTACTTTGGAGGAAAGGTGCAGTCGCCCAGAAAAAAACGTACATTTTCGCACTGTACATACGAAGGACGACAAATGAGGGGTTAAATGATAATGAGAGAGAGAGAGTAAGAAACCCGTGGAAATATTTTGTTTACAGTAATCAAAAGTCTGTTTTAAATAAAAGACTGAATAATTTGCAAATATCGCCGAAAGGGAAATAAACCCTTCCTGATAAATTTTATTGAGCAACCCGAAACGGCGGCCATTAAAAGGCCACATCAACTGCGCGCGTTTAATTGGGTGGCGAGAATGATGAAAATGTTTAATAAGTGTGTTTACGCATAAACTGTTGTGTGGGACCGTTTATCCATGTCCTGAGGTTTAATGAAGATTCATCAAATGTTTTTTTACGGTAGCCACGATGCAGGTTTTTTCATAGAAATGTGTCAAAAAGTACCAATCAACTGTTCTGACCCAATGTGATTAAAATTATTACTAAGAAAAATTCACTGGACAGTTCGACATGGAATTACACAATTAAAATACATTATAACTGCAGGATGTTTCAAATTCGCGTTTCTTTTGTAAATTAAAATTAAACCTACTATTTTAAAAGTAAAATCATCATATTTACATTGATATGTATACATTAGAGGGTCTATAATTTATGAATGTATTGGGGAACCGTTTTGGTCCCCAGGAAACTGTTATCTAGTTAATACAATTAATTCCTTTCCTTAACGTGCAGACTACCGCGCCGCGTTAAAAGCGTCACACCCTTTCTGAAAACATTTTATCGTGTCACAGTCGAATCGATTGAGTGACTCATTCTTAACACTCCCTCATTG
Source organism: Proteocephalus fallax (assembly GCA_028672205.1). Classification (NCBI taxonomy): domain Eukaryota; kingdom Metazoa; phylum Platyhelminthes; class Cestoda; order Proteocephalidea; family Proteocephalidae; genus Proteocephalus; species Proteocephalus fallax. Next base: position 29,550 of record JAPUBX010002053.1, on the reverse strand, counting down.
GCGGACTGGTCTTACGGCCCCAATCCCCTCATAAATAGCATCACGCCTGTTAATAAACGAGGCTGTTCAGGTCAACTCTATAGAACTCCTCCGGCGTTTTATCTTCGCTTCAGTGCTTTCCGGTTGGTGAGACTACGGCTAAAAGGGATATAACAGAATTGCAAATGTCCCTCTCGTGCACCCTTACAGATTTCGATTCTTTTGGTGAAATTAACTAATTGTCGACGTCTCTGATTATTATTTGTCTTCAATTATTGTACCAACTGAACCTTGTAAGGCTTAAGAGCCAAATCCTTTTGCAAATAATTGCAGACAGGCCCAAATGCTGTAAACGCCACTTCATTTACGCATTCTGATCGTCTTCAATGGGGAGATGACATAGGCTTTGGGTAAAAATGTGGTAGGTCCTTGTAACGGGCAATCTTCCAGGCTAACCAATCAGATGGAAGAAGGGAAAATGTTGCTGGATTAATGTCGGCTGTACTGGACAACCGCTGGAGCTGTGGGATCCTGTGAAGAACAGCAAATTTTTAAGGAGAGACAACTTACCGCACTATTTATGGACCAGATATAAATTATTACGATCTTAGGGAATGAGAAGACAAATTTATACCTGGACCTCCGTGGAAAAACACTCGAATGCTGACTATAATACATTTCTAAATCAAATTGTTCATGCTTTTTCGAAAGAACTGATTTGTTGAGTTTCCCGTTCAACCTTCTCTTGTGTAGGTTTTATCTAATTGCGACCAACCACCGGCAATTAATTATGTTTTTCGGTTCGTCGTTTCTGAGTTCAATCATCTTCGATGCACTGCATTACTCCCCACATAATGCACGGTTCCCTGGGAGTTCGGAATGAATGTTTTAGTGTCACGTTCTCCTGCTTGGCGATAAACCGGCTTCATGGTTTGCGTCTCCATGAGGATTCTTTGGAATATTGAACAGGTTATGGCGTCCAACTCCTAACACATCTGGGCAACACCTGGAACGCAGACTGGTCCAATCCCTCCAGTTTCCGCCACACCGTGCTAATTTGTGGTGTACGGACTGCCGCATCACTCGACTTCATGTGCGATTTTGATTTGTGGTTTTTTGATTAATTTCACTTTCAATGTCTCCTATCAAAGAAAATGAAGAATCGCCCAAAACGGCAATGGAGTAAGGCACGCGTTCGGTATATTCGTATTCCAAAAAACCGGGACGGAACGGTTCTAAGAAATAACGGTTTAAAAGAGAATAACCTCATCAGTCCGTCCAGGCGGGATTTGGGTAGTCTGTCCTTCCGGTACGCGGCAACTTGTGGGGTTTTTTGGTGAAGAGTGCGGTTTGGTTTGATGCTGGATAAGAGCCAATCAGGGTAGTCAGACTAGTCGGAGGGGGGGGAAATTGAGGGGATGGTGACGCGGTTTGTCGCTTGTGTCCCGCCACGGATGAAACAGTCAGCTAAGGGTTGTCGCCGATGTATGATGATACGCTAAACTAAAGAATTGTGAATTACAAATGATGCAGGCACAACTATTCATCGCAATAAAACCAGTTGTTTTATTAAAGTTTCACGTGAATTGGGTGGCCGTATCTGCAACGATGGATCTAAATGTAAATTTCATCGGCATTCGCGAAAATGTAACTTTTGAATTACTCCAATACGGCCTACATTTGGTCATTGCTAATCTGATCAGATTTTAATTGTTGAATCGCCATTAAATCAGAAACTTTAAATTCGTCGTCGTATGAATACCTTTCCGTCTTTTTTATCTACCATTGCTAAAAATTGTGGTCAATTTGACGATAATAAATAATTTTACTATTATTAATGATAAGGGTTTCCAAACTGGTCGATTACAATTGCGTCAAAACGCAAAACGAGAATATTGTCTACCAGATAGTAAGAAATTTAGTTGTTCGTTACAGTATAAGCCTACCTTGATGTGAAAAAGATAATTAATCCCAGTGGTCCCATTCGGTAATCGTAATTGGTAATAATTTGTCAGACGAACCTTCATAAACCAGCTACTCACACTTTCGAGTAGACAAAAGACATCGGACCACTACTGCATATTTAGTGCAGGTACATATTATTTATCTAGTAAACAACACACATCTCCTAAGTATACCACATTTCCTAAGAAAACCCAACTCATTTGTTCCCCTGCACTCAAATTTATTCAAGGTAATTCAATGGCCGCCATTTCCAGTTTTCCAAACTTTATATACTTCGTGGGTGAAATTGGCATTTCTTGCAAATTCTTCTTAACTTATTCTGCATTTTCTACGTATAATCGTCACGTCCTGCAACTTTTTTGTTTATTGTAAATTTTAATGCTAAAAGTTTTAGTCTTCGTGACATTAATAAAGCGAATATTATGATTATTCCCGTCTGTAATTTCTTTATACGTGCACATAGGTGAGATCCAATAAAATCGGTGACAATTTCTTTAATCGACGTTGATTGAGACACTCATCAAGATAACTGTTCCAGCCAAAATAAGCTCGAAACATTCGATCTTGGCAATAAAAGATGCAATAACCATCTGAAAGAATATCTGAATTGGACAACATCAAAACAAACGAGGATGCAGTAACTACCCCAATCCTAGTTGAGTATGATTTATTCACCACTCCGGTAACAAGTCCCATTTCCTACATCGACGTTATGGCTGAAGGAATTGATAAAATCCACAACCGAGAGAATAGAACGACGTACACTGCTGACTCTGTGTTATTTGACAATTTTGTCTTCAATAGATTTGATGAGATCAGGCTATTGTCACAAGAAAACTGTTCTAGACCCTTAGGCGTTCACAGTCTTTGTTGTTTGACTGGATAGAAGGACAACCCTGTGAACCACGAGACAGGAAGAAGACGGTAGACCATTTGAATCAACAAAGTCTACGACAACGGTTTTACCGCGGTTGTTATATATATGAGTTGGCTTAAATGAGCCAATGGAAACAAGGGAGTCACAGTTGATGGCACTTGTTGTAAAAAAATCCGTATGACTTACGGTTACGATGAATCACTGTCTGGACACTAAACAAAATTGAACACCAGTAACGACTTTGAGATATTATTCGCTTGCCCAGAGCGTGGAATGTCTGGTGGCGTGAGAGAGAGAGAGAGAGACAGCATAAAATACGGTGTTACTTGAGGAAATTCGCTGTTTTCCAATAAAAAATAAAAAAAGGTCACAAAGAACGCACTATTTCTATCTATCAATTATTTCACTATTGGTGGCTAATTTGGCCAACCCACCATTGGTCACCGTTGTTACGCTCTTCACGGGGGGGAGGGGATTCTGACCTAAGAAATGTTAGACCTTCGATGGGGCTTTTGTCACGGTTAACGTAGCACACTGGCGCACATCCCAGGCCGCTATAAGGAGAAAAATACGCATTGAATGTCGGGAATGTGTGTATAATAAGATGCATTGATTAATAATAACGAAAATGTATGAATGGTGACGTAAAAGAGGCTTTGGGGGAAAATAGGACGGGAAAACAACGATTTTAGTCCATGGACTTGGAAAGGGGATAAATTGCTCGAGTGTTGTTGACTGTGGATGAAGGCAGCTGCGTCCTTGCGTAATTCAGTGTGAGGCATCCTGTATTGAAGGAGGGAGTGTGTTACTTCAATCTTGATGAACCGGATAACAATCTTCGGCATCATTGAAGATGACAATCCCGTGTAAACGGTAGATTGACACAAGATGGCGTCCTATTGGTGCGTGGTTGATATTGCGTGTCCTCGAAATCTCGCGGGATGTCCTAGTAAAACAACTAGGATACTTTGTGTTCAAGGTTATTAAATGCATATTCTCATTAGCTAGCATTTCCCACTTAATTCGACTTCAAAATTAGCTAATTGATGGCCCCTTTTACTGTCACAGATGTCTTCCTTTCCTTGAATTAACAATCTACGACTTCACCGTGTCGGCACCAGCTATTGCCGACAGTTCTACCTTATTTAATATGAATGTTTACTTCAATGCTAGTCTTTAATAAGTAAGCCAACTGAGTAATAGCGATTTCAATTTCCTTCGTGAACCCGACGTTCCTTGTGGTGGTTATTTTACATATTCAGCCGAAATAAAACTCCACCTAATTAGACACTGACGCAAAGGTTGAGGACGCTATATCCAGCCGTTTCGTAAGGGGTTTTTTCAAATACAACCATGCCGCTATACAAAATCGGAATATACTTCGAATTCAATAAAATGTTGGCTCGCCTCGATTAGACAGCGTCGAATTACCATCACAACTACTCCTCATCTCTCACACATTTCAGTAAACAAAAATGTATGTCCCCATAACACAGAATAACATTTCAGGCATTGTATACAATAGTGTCCCTAACGACAATAAACCACAAATTCAAAATGTGAACATGTATTTAAAAAATTTATTCAGTGACACATAAATTCACGGCAGACACGTTTGTACAAACGTTGACAATTATTCCTTCGCTTGTTCGCCATTCACTCCATTCACCACCATTTCTGCTTTATCCGAGACCTCATCTATCACGATTTCGCTGGGTTTGTCATTTTCATCGGCAGACACAACCAATTTTGACGCCACACTCGGTGAACAGGACACAGGAACCTTGTTCGATTCACTGGGTGACCCGCGGATGGAATGGCGTGACGAACTCCGTGATTTCGCTCGATCAATGGTCTCCGAGCATCGGGAGACACTGCGTTCCCTGACCGTTACCGAGGCACTGCGGGATTTCGAGTGGCGACCATTTCGCCGGCTTACTGATCGAGAGGATTTGCCGGAGTTGGATTCTGATCTTGAGCGACCTCTGGCGTCTCTCGTCTTCCGATCAACCCGAACGGCACTGCGATGGCGCGAGTCTGACCTTGAGCGACTTCTGGCGTTTCGGATCTTCCTGTCAACCCGAACGGGACTGCGATGGCGCGAGACTGACCTTGAGCGACCTCTGGCGTTTCGCATCTTCGCTTTAACCGGATCGGGACTGCCGCGTCGGTAGCGGGAATCAGACCTGGAACGACCTCTGCCGTTTCTTATCTTCTCGCCAGCCCGATCAGCACTGCGATGGCGAGAGTGTGATTTAGAAACACTTCGACTGCTGGGAGATCGTCTCCTCCGGCCGTTGTCCTTGGGGCGCCTCCTTCGAATTGACTCACCGTGATCACGACTATGGGACCTGCTGCTCGCGGTAGACTTTCGCTGACTATGGTGATCGCCTCGATCGCGAGAACGACTACGTGACCGAGAGCGCGCAGAGAATGAGCGAGATCGACGTTGTCCGCGGTTCCTCCCGCGGCCACCGCGCCCTCTTCCACCTCCACCACTCACGCCATTTGAAAAACTAGCGATGTCTTCCAATCTCGAGGGGATCTTTTGTTTAGCTTCCTTGAGTACTCTAACAAGTTCGTAAGCCTAAAACGAAATCGGAAAGATAAACACAGAAAATGGATGCTTACAATAAAACTAAGCGTACTTACAATTTTGGAATTATCACTGCTGAAGAATGTGTAAGCGGTGCCTTTCTTATCTCTTCGACCAGTCCTGCCAATCCTGTGGACATAGTCTTCTGCGTGCGAGGGAAAGTCGTAATTCACAATGTACTGAATATCGTCGATATCTAGACATTTTATGGAAAACGAATTCCAAATGAATGACCAACCGCAAAAATGGTGCAATATGGCAAGTAGAAAAAAAATCAACCCGGAAATTACCCGAGCCTGGCGACGTCCGCTCGGCAAATAAAACTTAGACAACCCGCGGGTGTCCGACCCAGCTTCCCCTGACACGTCGGCGACAAAACGGCGGGGAATGCCGCCGGCAAGCGCGACCATCGGGAATCGGCAACTCGACCGAAAACCAACATGGGGGCGCCACTGCGATCAGGACAAACGCAGTCGAAAGGGGCGCGCCCGGAGGAGAACCTCGGGAGACAACACCGTGCACCGGTGATCCCCAGTTTATAAGGCGAGGTAACCGCGGGAGTATCAGGGCTTTGGAGGGTGGTTGGGAGAACCGGCTTCCCTACTACCCGCGGTTTTTACGGAGCTGCTGGTGACCTGTGCCAGTTTATTTGGGTTCGTGGATTTGGTAGGTCAGCTGCGGGATTGGCGAAAGGCCAAAACTTGCAGACACTCCCGCCATTTGGCAGTTAAATTGGCCTGTCAGAAAACATTTGAGATAACAAAGAATATACAGGAACGCGCCAGATGCTGTACGATCCTAGAGCACAAATTATGATCACAACCCACCTAGTCCACGTGCAGCAATGTCCGTCGCAACAAGAGTTGTAATCCGGCCATCCCTGAAGTCTAAAAATATATTAAATGAGTAACGGTGTATTTTGAGTACTACCTCGAAGTATGTGCTCTCTTTCTCGCTGTGGTTTGTCTCCATGCATTGAGCCAACGTTAAAACCGCGATCAGACAGGCGAAACTTTAATTCATCGACTTTTCTTTTCGTCTCGACAAATACAATACACTTCGATCGATCAAAATCCTTCAGTAGTTCAATCAGTCGATTGTACTTTTTGGAGTCACTGATCATCTCGACAATTTGTTTGATATTGTGGTTAGCGTGAAGGTGTTCCGAACCCACATTGATTTGAACATACTTTCCTAAAAAGTCGCGTGCCAGCGAGCGAACCTCTTTTGGCCATGTTGCCGACCACATGAGGGTTTGTCGGTCGGGTCGGACTTGGGAAATTATTCGGCGAAGCGAAGGTTCAAAACCCATATCAAGCATTCTATCGGCTTCGTCAACAACAAGATACGTTGTTCTGCGTAAATTTGTGTCTCCTGACTCAAGGAAATCAAGAAGACGCCCGGGCGTTGCGATAACGACCTCCGGATACTGACCAAGGTCACTTAACTGGGGCCTCTTGGGAGCACCGCCATAAAGGCAAGCAACTCGTATTTTACAATTGGAGCAGAAGCTGCGAGCAACCGTTTCTACTTGTTGGGCTAGCTCGCGCGTTGTGACTAATACAAGAACAATCGGACCGTCGTTGCGTTTCATTGATGGTTGAGCTCTGATGTGCACGATTGCAGGAAGGAGAAAAGCAGCAGTTTTCCCGGAACCCGTTTGAGCTATCCCGACAACATTACGACCACTAAGTGCTAGTGGCCAACCCTGAGACTGGATGGGCGTGGGGACTTTCCATTTATTTTCGCTGATGACTTCCATCACGCCACGTGGAAAACCAACTTCCGAAAATTTGAGAATCGGTTTAGGGATATCGTCTCCATCCACCGTTATTTTTGCATCTTTTAGAATGCGCTCGACATCTTTAGAACTTCTTTTCTTTACTGAGGATGATTCCTCGTAGAAATCTTTCTCAAATTTAACCAGTTTTTCCCGTTTCCAGTCCACAGTTCGAAGCCTCTGACCTGGAGATTGCCTACCGCGTCCCCTAATTATAAATAAAACAAATTTACACTAAATACCTTCTGGGTGATCGTGACCATGCTCTCATATTGACGGACAGAGACGATCAAAATGGCAGGGTTGAAAAGTGGTCACTTGCGTACGATCATTTAAACAAAGATCGTGTTTTCTTGAATATAATTATTAAAATAATTTATAATATTTATAATAATATTCGCTTTATTAAGGTCACCAGGACCAAAACTGTCAGCATTCAAATTTACAATAAACAAAAATGGTACAAGAAGTGACGATTATACGTTAGGAATAATAAAATAAGTAGCATCAAGGTAAATTAGCAAGAAAGGCCAATTAAACTCAACGAAGTATATAAAGTTTGGCAAATGAGAAATGGCGGCCATTAAAACACCCGAAGCAAAATGCCGTCGAAATTTGTGAAGTGTTCGCAACCCACTTCCCACTTTTCATGTTCGCAAGTCGTAAACGGCCGTGGGGTGATGCGGTGATCCGTACAGATATCATTGTTGATTAATTCAGCCTATTTTGTAATACTATTTACATAAAGCTGTATATGATTTTTCGCCACCATGGAAAACTCAAGCAATACTGTCGTTTTTAACGTCTTGGCTGATATCAAACCGTATGAAGGTATAAACAGATATATTATAACTGCCGAATTAAGTTCTTGAAGTCTAAAGGATTGGCATTTTAAGAATTTATTCTGCATGCAAAGTTCTATCCGGGCACTTTAAATATACTTTGTTGGTATTGAAACAAAGCACCGGTTTCGAGAATGGCGAGCGGCAAATTGTCAACCAACCGTTAGCATTCTGGAATAATAAGAAAACCCCTTAGGAGTTTCTGTAAAAAGATTAACCTTCTTGTGAGCTCGTAAGTTTTAATGCGGATGGAAATCAGGCACTACCTTTAGAGAGCCGATCTCCGCCTTTGTACACTTGGCACCAACAAGTCGGACTATATGCGCGGATAACCCGATATCGGAAACTCGGAGATAGCGGTAATTGACGAAGAAAGTTGATGTTTATATTGCGAAACGGCGCATTCGCTATATACAACATTTATCTGATTTTAATACGATGTGTATACATACTGACGACGGAAAATCACTTTATAGGCAACTGGTGCTCTTCTGTGATTCTGCGGAAAATTCGAAAGTCGAGACAACAATGGATAGAATCGATAAAAAAAGGAAACTTTTGGGTGATAACTAAATGATATGCCAAGTCATTTAAAGGATCCGAAGCATGAGTTGATTGTCGGTCTGATATAAATCAGTATTTGGTGATTCACTCCAGGATTCCGATGGAAAGAAAATACAGTTTTTTTTTCTATTTTAGACGAAGTATCTGGAAGTCCGGCAAGAAATAGTTGTCATGAACTCTGTCCTAGTTCAGGACCCCCGAGTCATTAAAGCTACGTTTTCCCGGCATTGAATTCTTAAAAATGGGGAGCAACGATATTATAATTCAGAAACAGCACGCCAGGCGTCCGCGAAACTTCTCACCGAACGAGGAATGTCAGCCAACACTGCCGGTATCCAAGAACTTGATTTATTATAATCAGGGAAGGTATTCGATTTTGATACTTTGCTCACCATAAGCGTGATCCCATGAACGCTGGTAGAGCAAACCAACAAAATCCTTTTCAAACAAACATTCATTTTGTGTGAATAAAAAGGGATTCAAATTCCCCACGATTTAAGGATAAGAAAAATTCGGATTTTATAAAAAGAACGGTTGGCAAGAGTGTTGAAAGCTATCCATGTTTATAATGACACTAGCTCTTCGGTAAGAAGCATGGGGTTTAATTATTTGGGTGCGCAGTGTGAGTGTCGTTAATGCATATCAGAGTATGTTTAAGAGCGGTGTTTTTAAACCTCTAGGACATCTATTGTAACTGAGTAGCCTTCATTACCACAATACACGAATGTCCTCTGATTTATTCTCAGTTGATAAAAAATCGGACATTTCTGATTTCTTGTGCGGTGTTGTTGAAGGTATGACGACAAATATATCCATGTAAAATTGACATGTGCAGTTAAAGTAACACATTACACGACAACAACACATTCGTCATTGAAGTAATTTTCTTTTAATCGGGTGTGTTGGTATCAGGACGAAAGTACAGGCTTTAATAGACTCTCTGGAGACATGCCTTCCATTTTATGCGGACCTTGTTGCCTTTTTCACTGAGCTATTTATGTTTTAGGTTTTTATGGACGGCCATGGACTTTTCCGCAACGCCGGGAACTATTCAGACGGTAAGCGTATTAGGACTAACCTTTGCGACACGCGTCACAGCCTTGCAGCCTGTACAGTGGTATGCATTCTTGCTCTTTTATTGAGAGATCTGGGTTTGACTCCCACGCCAGCCCACCGCGTGTGGCACTTGAACTGCCACCTGTAAAAATATATCCTGGAGCATCTCCATGGCAGCCCATTTATCCTCTACTTAGAGATATCCGCACAAATTATATTTTGTCTACCATTAATATTCAATTCATTCAGGCATACCAAACTTAATTTTCCATTTTGGTATGAGCCTGATTTCGTTTGTTTTTCAATTAATATATTTGCCGATTTCCTAATGTGCATAGCGACTGAATCGTTAGAAACAACCGTTTTACTTCTTTGGTCATTCATTCTTAAAGAGATTTTCCAGCTCACTGCTTTGGATTTTTGAAGCCCTTAAAAGCCGGAGACCACACATATTGAGGCGTGTTTTACCGTTTCTTCTAGGATGCAGACAATGGGCATGAATGCCTACCTGTACGCGCCGAAGGACGACCTAAAGCATCGACTGTCATGGCGCGTGCCCTATACAGAAAAGGAGGAAGAGAATATGCGTTCTTTGATTACAGCTGCGGCGGAGCACGAGGTCCTCTTCATATTTGCAATTTCTCCGGGTAGCGATGTGGTTTATTCCGACGAGGCCGATGTTAATGCTCTGAAGGAGCGTCTCAATCAGGTCCGTACCCTAAATCACATTTCCATCATTCCTATGACCCATCGGGCCTTCTTGGGTGCATGCCTTTCGCTGTAGGTCGCAGCGCTGGGTTGTAAGGCGTTTGCCCTTCTCTTTGACGATATCGACTCGGTGCTCTGCAGACAGGACGACGCGGCCTATGGTTTACCGGCTCGGGCCCAGGCAGCCCTTACGAACAAGATCTACAACGCCCTTAAATGTCCCGAGACCTTTCTATTCTGTCCGACCGAGTATTGTGCAAGTCGAGCAGTGCCCAATGTGCTCAAATCGAAGTATCTCTCCGTCCTGGGTAGCGATCTGGCTCAAGGTTCGTGCGCTTCTTTTTATCCCGACTTCTTGACGCTTCTCCTACCGCTACTACCACAACAACCGCCATCACCTTGACCTCAAACAACGCCTAATCCCTATCTGTGTAGGTATTCACGTTCTCTGGACGGGCCCTCAGGTTGTGTCAAAACGCATTCCAACCCTCGGTATTCGAGACCTTTCTCGTCTCCTGAATCGCCCCATCGTGCTCTGGGACAACCTTCACGCCAACGACTACGACCAGCGCCGGGTCTTCCTCGGCCCCTACGCCGGTCGGCCACTGTCGCTTCGCCGCAGGAATCTCCTTCGCGGCGTCCTCACCAATCCCAACTGCGAATTCGAAGCCAACTACATCGCCATGCACACTCTGGCCCAGTGGTCAAGGTGGGGCGGTTTTTAAACACACCGAGGTCATTTAGTTTATACTGGTTTAACCATCTTCGACCTCTACAAGTAAGGAGGGGCGATTGTATCCCCAAGCGCTCTACATCCGCATTGATGGTGCACGAATCGTCATGGAAACAGGAACAGAGTCGACCGATACTTCAGCAGGAGAGAAAAGCCGCACAAAGGGATTCGATCAACCTTTGCAGTTACATTAAATCTGTTTAAGTAAATGACAACTTGACCCACCTGGGATACGCAGATGGCGTCGCCGTTGTCCTTTTAATTCAGCTTGGGACAATCTCAAAGAACCCCGCCATTACTCATGGTCTCTTCTGTTGAAATTTGAATGGAAAGACGCCTGATTTAACAGAGGGTGGTTCTTATAGGGCAGGTAGTTGTCGATCAATTCGACGCTTCCTTGCCAAGTGGTGGACCAACAGACCCGAACAAGCTCCTTGCATTCGTATGAGTCCACCGCGGTGGTTGTTGTCTTTCATGTCTAGACTGGCGCATCCCAAGTACGCGGACATGGTGTCGATGTCATCGGATCTCGCAGACGTCGGTGACGACTTAGAACGCGAGATAGACGAGGCCTCTGGGCGCGCCAAAGGCGTCTCTTCCCTCTCAAAGAAGGAACTCATTAAGAAATCGACCGACTCCGAAACATCCACCGAGGACGGCCCACCCGTATACCGACCGCGGGAGGCTCTCCTGAACGCCCTCCGCGACTGGCTCTCCCTCATGTTGCAGGTTTTTCTTTTATCCGATTTTTATTTCAAAATGCTATGGGCGGTTATCTCCTGCTGGCACCCGTGCCTACCGGTTCCAGCAGCACTAGCGGTCTAACTCCGCTTTTACTGTAGCGATCCACGTTTTCCTTTGTCACAGCTTCGGCAGCGCCAACCCTATCATGTTGGCGGTGATGGTCAGATGTTTGTCATCTGTTTCCTGTCGCCGTTGTTGAGGGGTTGAAGCTGTGGTGCGACGTCTTCCCTCATAGTTGGAAAGCTTAACACTCAAGATTCGTCGCAGACACCAGTGATCAAACACCTCCCATCTTCTCAGAGTGCATCCTCGCTCTGTTGCTAAGGGGTCTTGGTTTGCCTGTTTATCCTCCGCACAAATGTTATTTTAATTTGAATGCACGTCGGCCCATAGTGTCATTAGCCAAATTGATACGTCGTCTAGCCTTTGAATGTTTACGTCGGTTCCATTTTCGAATAGGAATAACCCACCTAAAACTGCATAAATGGGTAAACGATATCTATTCGTCAAAATGTAATCAGCGCAGTAACTGTCCCACGTTTGTGTTATTCTCCTGCGCCCAGGACCAGCGTTCGGCCAAACCGACACAGCCCGACTTCGTGGCGTCTCCGACTCCCATGGACCTGGATGCCGCTAACGACGACGACGACCAGGAGAATCCCATGCAGGTAACCATCGGTTGTTTGGGGTCACAAGTGCCAAAACCTTTCAGAATACACAAAAACGAATGCTGTCAACAATTCTCTATACGAAAACTGTCTTTCCGTTTCTGCTTCACCTGTTCTGGTGAAACTACAAATGGGGACAAAGAAGGAATTACCGGATTGCGATATGCCGCCGTCGTTCTTGTAGATATTCAACGATTTAGCTTTGACGCTGCATTTAGTTAATGTGAGGAGGGTCATCTAATAGATCAGCCGTTAGGAGTGTACAACTGGTGAAATGGTCTCTTGGATGGAGTGCATGGGCTGGAAATGGCGATTATTTTAAAAAGCCCTCGGAGAGTTAAAAAGTCAGAACATTTGAGACCAGGGAAATTCACAATTTACAATGAGGGGAATGACAGGCGTTCACAAATGTCTTTATACACTGTGACCTTACTACGAGTCTTCTAAACCGGCGAACTACGAAAACAGAGACTACGAAAACGACATCCACATGATGGGTAGATTTTCTTCTGGCCAAATTTCTCCATTTTCACAAGCTCCCGCAATCAATTCCACTTGCTTTGATCATTGGTGTTGAAGTTGGGGCACGTTGCAGGTCACTTAGTACCGGATTTCGTGGAGGGACATCAAACGTTTGGAAGGTCACAGCATCTGAAGGCTTATGCAGGCGGCCGAAGAAATTGGAAAAGTTGAAATTTAAGTCGGCCGAAGTTGCTAATTTTTTTTGGGAAGATGGAGTTCTTTTGGTTTGAAAATTGACAGTTAACGGTAGCATCTGCAAACGGTGGGATGCATATTTTGATTGTGTGGTTCGTTCGGCGCATAAGCGTCTCCGTGCACTTCGAAAAGCAAAGACAAATAGCATAACCAATATCAACCATGGTTAAAATTGTGAATTACCAAAATCTTCCCGATGCTTTTAGGTCGAACTAGCTTCGCTTTCCGTCGCTGTGCCTGCCTCCAACGGAGCCAATTGTTGTGATGCGAAATCCTCCAGCGACGTCAACATGGTCTCGGGTAATTTCATTAATTCTCCTGTTCCCCTTACACTCCCTCAGACCTTCACTTGCACAAACCTGTCCGCAAACGCGTCCTTTAGGACTCGTGGGGTTTCGGAGACCTGGAGAAATCACTAGACCCCCTCTCCTCCTACCTAGTACATGATTGTTCCCAATTGCGTCATTGGCAACCTCCTCTCGACACTCAGACTACACCAAAATGGTGTCCACCTCCTCGACGTAATGGGATCCTGGGTTGAGCATTCCTGGGATGAGTCCTTGAAGCACCGAGACGTCAATAACAGTCCCCCGATACACTCTGCAACAAGAGCGCCATGGACTAGAGTTCGTGGAACGAGCACGCAATCAAAAACAAGGACCCCTTGACCTCACAGTTGCCTGAAAGAGCCTTACCCTACCGCCTTCGTTGACGATGAAAATACGACTTCTGTCTTTACAGCCGAGGCTACTGACGTGGTGCCATCGCTGGGAATTTGTCTTGCCGACCTTGACCTGCTTTCTGATCTCTTCTACCTGCCGTTTTGCCATGGCCCCACGGCAACCAACATCCTCCAGATAGGTCATTGGCTTCGCGAGAACTCCCACCTTGCTCCGCTCAATGGAATACCCGACGACGAGGTTTGTCAATCAGTCATAATGTGTCAACCAAATCGGGGGGAGGGGTGTTATTCCATTGAATTTACAACACATTAGCCATGAAGGTTCAAATATGGTAAAAAAGTTCAAGATTTATGCCGGTAGTAGTAAATCGAGGTGTACTTGTCAATGGACGTTTTACTGACTCGTTCCACACCCGGGGTAATTTATCTGTCGCTGTGTTCCACATGACACTCAACTACCACTGGTAGGAACCTCTGGCAGCATCTGTCTTAACTTAGGCAGAGTTTCCGGCAAGGACCCCCACAGGGTTTTGCCCGCCTGTCCTTCAGTACAAATTTGATTCGTCAACAGCAGATGTCTAGAAGCGGCGCTTAGGGCAGAATTAAATTTAAAAGAATACAAATTTGCCCAATTAAATAGATTTTTGTGGATCTTAGACACCTTGGGGGCATTAATTTACTCGTTTGAGTCGCTTATAGAAGTCAACAAGAGAACGACTAAATAGAAAAAAGGTTAAGTCGATACAATCGATACAAAGTGTGAACCACCATGAATTTACATTCTACTTATATATAGTGAGTAGGTTTAATTAAATTATTTTTCAATTTTCAAGGCCAACTCTTGGTGTCAGCGATTCGCGGAGTTCTTTAAAATCGTTGGAAATGTTAGTCAATTGAGAGAAAAGCTCCAACGTCTTCCGCATGCCGGCGTCGTTTTCGACCTCGCACCCTATCTAACCGACATCAACTCCTTCCTTGCCATGGCGCTGGACTACCTTCGATGGCTCGGTATGTCTCTGTTCCGTCGTCTCTGTTCGTCTTTATAGACAATGTCGCGTGACGTAAAGAGTCTCGGCGATAAGACACGGGTCACGTCGTCTGCGTGTTTGTTGCGACGGAAACGCATGCGCAGTCAGACCTCTCTGTTCTCTCTAAGTATACGATGCCGTCCGGACACAAAACCATGCGTGTTACCCGTGACTTCTTCTTAATTACGGCTCTCCCCTGCGAGACGATGGACAAAATTAATTTATGTCGCAACCGTGGCCGTTCTTGAGCGCCTACGAGAGGCGGCCTGGTCGAATCAGACCAGTTGTCAAGTTATGCCTCCAGCTGCGCTTTCTGTAGATAGACGACAGCAATCCCAGGCGTTCCATGTCCACTTAGAGCGTACCTACCCACGTCTTTAGGCGTCATCTGTACCTGGTAATGTGGCGGCCAGACACACCGCTTTGAAAGGTGATTAGTTGGTCTGCGGAAAACGTTGCCAAACCACTTCAGCCGACTGCGTTGTAGATGTGTTGACAGCTTCACCATGCTTGAATAGCGGCGTTTTATTTCGTTATTCGAGAGGTGATCGTAGACACCAGTGATCGACTACTACCAATCTCCTTGTGCATTTGACGCGTCGTGGCCAGGTTCAGCAGCCATCGGTTAGGAATTTGGGAAAATACTCGACTGAGGCATCGTTGAGGTAGACAACCGATTGGGGGTCGTGTTCGGAGGTCGCCGCGAGGAATTTTGTTTTCGATGAGTGGATTTGCAACCATGATGACCAAGTCGTTCTGCATTATAATTACAAATACGTGTTGAATCTACCGTCCGAAAATAATGAGATAAACGTGCAGTTCCGTATGTTATGCTGGATGCAGATTCCAAATGACAATATACAATGTAACTTGTCCGTATTGGCCAATCAAATAATTACCGAGTTCCATTCGGTAATTGCTAAACCTTATACTCTTAGTACTAATTTGACAGACAATTGCCACTATTTCATAAGTTGATTTGTCTCAATTAGACAAGGGAGATGGGAAATTTGACGTAAAGCGTTGGGAAATTTACAGTCATCCACAAAGTATAACATCGCCTGCAACGGTTAACTGCAAAACACAGACGACAGCTTTCCGCAAGATAACTTACCGTGAAACGTAATTCTCAAGAATTTGGATGTTGAGCTGGGGGCAAAATTACAGAGCTAAAAAATTGATGGTTCATCAACATCTGCTCTCGAAGCATTTTTATGCGTTCAGCACAAGGCAATTCGGGCTGGTCCGCTGGTTCGTGGAGAAGACTTTTGTTTCCGATGAGTTGATTTGCAACAATTATGACAACTTTACCACGTCTGCGCTGGTCTGGTTCGGCTGCTAGGATACGCATTCGTCTTGTGGATATGACGACAGAGGGTCAGAGGTCATCGGAAAGAACAGAAAGGGTCTACCATGAGCGATTAGAAAGAATCTGTGATTCTGAATGTTGCGTGCTTATGCCCGTTGGAGAAATAATTTCGAAGCCAGCTTATACAGCCACCATTCAACGTCACAAAACCCATTGTGCGATGATTTTTCTTCCGTTTTAGAAAGCGGGGTCATGGCTCATCGAAGCCAGTCTCACCTGAAACGACTTCTCACATGTAAGGAGGAAATTTGTTTAGTGGATAGAACGAGACAATGTTTCTTCTATAAAGCTAACTCCTTATTGCATTTATCAATTTACATTCCACATAATTATTCATTCACTGTAATTCTCATTAGCCTATTGGCTTAAAATACGGTCATGTAAGTCGGTCTGTGATTCCAGTCCTTATCCCAGCGCTTGCAATATTTTCGATAACTCGCGAATCCTAAATTTCCTTCAAAAATGCTTTGGGAGGTTGTCCAATTTCTTCTCTTTCGTCAGGGATTTCACCTGGCTACCGCGAAATGACAATGTCGGGCGACCATGAGCCCTGGATGTTCAGAGGCGGTATTATCACCGAAATTCAGGTTTGTCCGTCTTTATAAACCCCTTGAGGATGAGCTGACGTCTTCTATAACATTTCCACGTAGCGTCTTTGAATGGTGTAAAGGTTGCGACTTTATATGACCTACTTGTGGTTTGAGAAATAAATTTGTGCCAGAGGGTACGGGTAGCATGTGATGGTGTTAAAAGCCAACCCAGAGTCTACTAACACGCCGCAAACAATGGCTTCCTCTTGTAAGTGTGTGCATGCGTCTACTGTCTACGAATCAGACCAATCATCTGCTCCCATTTCTACATATTCTCAATTTTCTTCTAGCGGATTCTGCCGCTGGAGTCAGCACAGGACCTCTTTCCGGCACCGAGTCGTGTCGGACCCACACTTACGACCTTGCCAGCCGGGACCTCCGCCGAACATCCGACCACCGAAGCTTCGGCTGCCGAAGCGCTGCCATTGGCCATGAAGAAACTTGGCTTCCAGCCACGCCGACCCTACCTCCTGCGACCCTACAGGCCCGACGATAAGGCCAAAGTGTATGCTCTGCAGAGACGGCTTCTGCTCGCCCGAATGGGCCTGCCCAACGACGCTTTATCGGCGAAGTATCGCGACCTTGCCGGAGACAGGTGACTGGCCAATGGGCTTTCTCTCTCTCCTGTCGGGCGCCTCGGCCATTTCCCCTTCCCTCGTTTTTAATTGGTCTATGAATGCACGCTTTTCGAAACGGTGGTCATTGAAACTAGCATACGGCCTCGAAATGCTGGGGATTCTGGTCCCGAGATGAGAAGTAGTACCTCTGTACAACATTCTCAGAATCCTTCTTTTACGCTCATCTCAGGCAACGGCTTGTTTGGAACCCCTAAACTGAAATCCTGCTAAAATGGCGGAACACTCCTGACCAACTCTAGCGTCATACACACAAAGGTTACTGGAGCGTTTGCCAGACACTCGTCTTCCATAGCGAGCCCACGGAAAACGCTGGACTTTTTGTTGTAGTCTTTGCAAACAGACGGCCCAACACGCGATTCACTCGAGTTAAATGACCGACAGTGGCGGCGACTGTCAACTGCGGCCAACATCCTTCTCGAAAAGGGTCGTATTGACAATTAAACAACCTACTGCCTCTTCGATAACCATCCAACCCACCACTCTGGTCAGTATGGTGTTGAAGCAGGTTCAACAACACTCTGCTTTCACGGGTGCCGATATCTCGGCGAATGGCTTACCAAAATCGTGCATAGGTTCACCTGAATACCTTTCTTTTAGGTACTGCCTGGCTTACCTAGAGCGTTTTCCACAACACTGTATGGTAGTCGAGGGTCCACCCTTGTTCGTCGAGGATCCACCCACAGCCTCCGAAACTCCCGACAACACACAGTGCGCCCCCACAGGTCCCGATGAGCCTTGGGACATCGTGGGCTTCGCGCTGGCAGCGCCCGAGATCGGGTCCTTGACTCGCGCCCGGGAAGAGATCTGTATCGACCAGCTGAGGAAGAAGTACCCTAGGCAGGAGGCAGGAGAGGGTGAACCCGCCTTAATGCCACCACAGGCCGCTCTCGGTGGAGGTTCCGTCAGTCTAACTGCCGACGAATTCATCAGGGTAGGTCATCAACTATCACCGATGGATAAAAAGCCGATTATGAGCTTTGTTTTAAGATAAGTCGCGGTCATTTAAGTGGAATTAGCAACAATATGGATAATACAATAAGCTGATTGGTTAAAACTACATTTTGTTGACCAATCGTTGTTCGGCTAGGCATTTCTGTAGTTGCTGCATTTTCTCGATTTCCATCTACAATTTAATGTAGACTAGTGGATAAACACAATTAAGTGGGTTTGTCCGGGGTTAATAATTCCGCAAAATGAATGTTACAAAAACCTCTTCCCTCCACACCCGCACAAACAGACGACCATTGACTGGATCCACAACGAGGAGGGTGTTCCCAAGACAACGAGCAACATCGCTGCGGCCGCGGTGACGGAAGCTGTCCCTCCCGAACCCCTGGGAGCTGCCCTCATCGAACCAAAGCATCAGCATCCACAGGAAGAAATGTCTGCGGAGGAGGAGAAGAAGAAGTTGGCGTCTGGACTTGAAAAAGGCGAGACAACCGAGGAAGGAGAAGAAGACAGGGCGAGCGATAAAATCATGGAAGACGAGGAGGAGGAGGAGGAGGAGGAGAAAAAGGTATGTCGGGGAATACGGAATGAACAAATAAACACTAGTTGTTTGGGTGTTCAGCAATTAGCGGTGCACCATTATTTGTTTATTTGGCACAGTAGAGCGCCGTAAGCGGCTCCGGTGATTGTGTATTTCGAAGCTTTCGGGAGGCACGGTGTCATTAAACTAAGTATTTCCGGTTTCTATTTGGACGCGAAGTTGATTTCCTTCCAGTTAGAAGGCCAGGAGCTCTTCGATCCACTTGCGATATTTCTAAACACTCTTGTCCCCACACCCTCCCCCCCTCATCAATGGTCAGCTTCCGGTGAAGGGCAATGTGGAGGCCGTTCACTCGGCGCTGATGGCACATCCTGCGAGCATCCTGGTGGAAATGGACGATTGCTGCTTCAACTCGGCCGCGTCAACTTCGGCATCTTCCATGGCACCCGTAGGCCCGATGAATCATCACCTCGGTCTTGGGTTCGATCCCCCGGAGCTGGTGTTTGACGAGGTGGCTAGACGTCTCTTTGTCTGTTTACTGGCGGGACTAAAGACTTGCGCTTCGCTGGTGAGTTCTGAGTTCTGGTAACCTGTAATAGGAGTAGTAGTACCCTTTGCCGCCACATTGACGTTAATAATTAACTTAACAACACGACGACAATTCTCCTCTTACCGCCTGGTTTTAAGTGTGGCCTTTAGGGTTGAATCTATGCACACAAATTCGTGTTTTATAGGGCGTCCACGTAGAATTGGACACAATCAACGAGGCGCGTGCTGACCTCTATCGCCGTTTCGGCTTTTACCCCGTCGTCGCAGCCTCCACGAACTTCGTCACCGTCTTCGCTCGTCTGATCTGAAAATTCCTCAGGCACGCATTACGATACTGTCTCCTCCACCCCTCTCCCTCGATTGTTTGTTTTCCAATAAATTCAACGGGTTCAAATTTTTCGTCGTTTCTCTGAAAGACCGACGAATCGGATTAGTTGGGATGATTGCAAAGATAATGCCGCGTTTTCCAAACAAATAATGTCTGCCTTGCAATCACCCTTCTGGTAAGTTTCGTTCTATTTCCGCAAGCGATGACGGTCCTGAAAAGAATAACTTTCTTGAGATCTTGGACAAGTGGGATTAGTGGAAGGAATCAACAGTACGTTTCTTTCACCACCACCATTATTTGTTTTAAATATTTGTCCCCCAATAAATCAGATTCAGTAAGAACCGAAATTCCAACCAAGTATTAAGTAGGGCCTGCGCGAACCTCTCACGACGTTCTACATGAAAATATAAATCTAGAACGGATTCTGAGAGCCGAAATTAAACCAAGCTTCACAGGAGACAGGCGCTTACAGGCCACAAAACTATTCACCCGCCTATTCATTCAGCTTTCGTCATTTACATTTGACACCCTTTCAATGAATTTGGTATATTTGAAAACTCAGTAAAGTGCAATCTCAAATTCTCAAGAAAGGATTCGTCCTTCACAAATAAGTGCTCGATAGAATCTATTTGATGTGAACACGTCAAAGACGCTAGCATCCCGAACTTACCGAAATTGACAAATAAAACGGCCTTGAGACCTCGAAAGACAATTTTAGACGGCGAAAAAATCATCGGTGTGTATTCCAACTGTTGGGTAAAAAAAATACCTAACATTCACCAAGGCCACGCTGAAATTATACATGTCGATAGATTAGGCAGATAAAATCGGAAATACGAAGATAGATTTGTCCATGCATGATAGGATGGACTGCGAAGCCAAATTAACACATTTTTACTTGATAAATCATAAATAAATGGAAAAAATAACCATGATTTACTGAAATATTAATTTCTGCGAACATTCAAGACTAACCCTCCGTGCAGTGCCGATCTAATTATGCGATCATGCTAGTGAATCCTATTGGCCAGATAATTGACCAATCCCAGTGGGCTCTACAGATTTGGGGAAGTGGGAGCGACGCCTGTCAGATGATGCGAATGTACAGCGTTTTGAAGCATTATCTACCTGTTCTGCTTGGTTTTATCAGTTGCATAACCGTTATCCCCACGATATACGTCATTTTGCAAAGTAGACTGTGCAGAAACATCGCCGTTTTCCTCTGTGCTCTGGCCATCGTGGATTTAGTCGCCTGCCTCCTCCTGACATTCCTTGCATTGGACAAATTCGTCAACCCTCACCTTCAGTCTGAAGCGGCAATTTCGACCTTTATCATCCTCGAGGATGTCGCCGGAGAGATGGTGGAGTTATTTCTGCGAATTTCAAACTGGCTCACGGTTGCTGTAGCAGTGGAACGGTACGTTGCCATCTGCTTTCCCCTTCACGTCCGCTGTATTTCTGGAAAAACACGTCGAAACATCATCATCATCATATTCTCGACCTCCATCCTCCTCCATGCGCCTTCGCTGACAAGACATTTTCCCGTGGTCGAACCCCGCCTCAAGATGTTCTCAGCGTTCGATACCTGGTTCACCAAAGTTATCATTCAATTGACACTGCCATGTGGTATCCTTCTTTTTGCTAATATTCGACTTATCCTTGCCGTCAAGTCATCAGGAGTTTTGAGTAGACAATCTATGCTTTCTTGCGGTAAATCAACGTTCCACCGAACGCCAATACCTTCAACCCACCCTAGTCCACTGACTACTCGCATCCGAAGGGCTTCCACGAAAGAGCGCAAACTTACTTTGAACCTGATCGGCATGATTGTTGTGTTCTTTATCTGCCAGGTTCCGTTCATCGTGGTCTCACTCTTTTATAAGATATACCTCAACTGGAAGGTCGAATTGGTGTCCGTACCATTGGGTCCGGATACCGAAAAATGGGAAATGAAAGACAAATCATGCAATCACGATGCCCTGGCCTACGTAAGAGCGCTTTCTGTTATTTTTCGCATGCTGAAAGGCAATCTCTGGCTATTTTTATACTGCTGGCTTTGTAACAACTTTTGCAAACCCTTTCAATCATCAATGAAGTCGATGTTCTGTTGCAGACAATTTTGCTCATTATTTGTAACCCATGCAAACAAATAAAGCGAGTTCTGTTTTGTGTTTCATTGCATATACTGTTTGATTTTTCCTGAAAATTAATTTTATTTATTCTGTTTAACAAATAATCAACTAATAGATAATGTAAAAAGTGGATTCATTAGCAAACGTGATAAACACTCGAGCACTGTGGTCGTAAATCACATAGAGCATGCAAAATACGCCAAATATTTGCTTTCGAATATCTTATCTGAAAACGCTATCTTCTTTAAGTGACCACCACGCTCCGAATATTTTGTCCCTACTGTTAATCTCATCCACTGATTCGAAGGGTTTTATTCGCACAATAATAATAATTATTCTTATTAAATGGCAAGCGCTTTATTGAGGTCACGAGGATCAAAGAATTCAGCACAAAAAGTAATATAGTTAACCATTCGATTTACTAACACTATCGTTCATTTTCTGTTTCATCTGTTCCCGTGAAACAAAAACCGGTACTTATAAGGAATGACATAATTCCGATATGCGTCGTTCTTGTGGGTTCCGAATGTTATTGCCAACGCATTGGCTGAAACTATTTAAATTTAATAAAAAGGGTTGGAAACGTTATTTAATGTATGATAACTCGATAATTCCTTAACTGTTTAACCGATTTGCAGTTTCAACAGAGGATGTTTAGCAAGACACGTTTAGCATTGCCATTTTATAATGCTACAAGTCTTTATGCACGTCACTCGAATAAAGCGATTGACACGAGTATCATAATAATAATTAAAATAATGGTATTAAAGGCGGATCTTTCAAATGTACCTTTTCCGGGAATTTTAAGGACTAAGCAGGCATATCTGTGTATGACGCGTTTTACATATAAAGGAAACAAATATGTGCATCAAGGATATCTTTGAGTCCATTATAAGTCCACATCATTGACATTTCACAGACTCTAACCAGGTGTTGTACATCGTTACTGTAGAAGTCTTAAAAAATGTCCGGGTAAAAGATAACGGTTTAGTTAGGAAAACGTACTATTCGAAAAAGCTTCTGTTTCGCGGTTTAATTTTGTACCGAGAGCTAATAAATCGGTACTCGAGATAACAAATAGGTGAAACGGGTGACATTTAATGTCCGAATTATAGACATTCCAAGCTCGCGTATTGTATTCGTATGTAAATATACTACTTAACTTAATTTAAATAGCAACAAACGGTTTTTTAGGAAAAAATATTTTTGCGTGAAGACGTTTGTATTCTGAATAAACCCGATCAAAAGAAAACACTCTTGTCCCCACACCCTCCCCCCCTCATCAATGGCCAGCTTCCGTTGAAGGGCAATGTGGAGGCCGTTCACTCGGCGCTGATGGCACATCCTGCGAGCATCCTGGTGGAAATGGACGATTGCTGCTTCAACTCGGCCGCGTCAACTTCGGCATCTTCCATGGCACCCGTAGGCCCGATGAATCATCACCTCGGTCTTGGGTTCGATCCCCCGGAGCTGGTGTTTGACGAGGTGGCTAGACGCCTCTTTGTCTGTTTACTGGCGGGACTAAAGACTTGCGCTTCGCTGGTGAGTTCTGAGTTCTGGTTACCTGTAATAGGAGTAGTAGTACCCTTTGCCGCCACATTGACGTTAATAATTAACTTAACAACACGACGACAATTCTCCTCTTACCGCCTGGTTTTAAGTGTGGCCTTTAGGGTTGAATCTATGCACACAAATTCGTGTTTTATAGGGCGTCCACGTAGAATTGGACACAATCAACGAGGCGCGTGCTGACCTCTATCGCCGTTTCGGCTTTTACCCCGTCGTCGCAGCCTTCACGAACTTCGTTACCGTCTTCGCTCGACTGATCTGAAAATTCCTCATGACGATACATACTTCTCCTCCACCCCTCTCCCTCGATTGTTTGTTTTCCAATAAATTCAACGGGTTCAAATTTTTCGTCGTTTCTCTGAAAGACCGACGAATCGGATAGGTTGGGATGATTGCCGAGATGATTCTGCGTTTTCCAAACAAATAATGTCTGCCTTGCAATCACCCTTCTGGTAAGTTTCGTTCTATTTCCGAAAGCGATGACTGTCCTGAAAAGAATAACTTTCTCGAGATCTCTACAGGCCACGTAACTATTCACCCGCCTATGCATTAGGGTTTCGTCATTTACATTTGAAACCGTTTGAATGTTTTTGGTAAATTTGTAGAAATCAGTAAAGTGCAATCTCAAATTCTTAAGAAACGATTCGTCTTTCACCAAAAAGTGCTCGATAGAATATATTTGATGTGAACACTTCAAGGACGCAAGCATCCCGCACTTACCGAAATTGACAAATAACTGCGGTGTACTACAAGTCGCTGTGCTATCTCCTTTCCTGTTCAACTACTATGCGTCGAGCCTTCGGTCCCCTAACGACGCGACACTAATACAATACGCGGATGACCTGACTTTATGCCATCCATGCAAGACTCAAGGTGATTCTCAACAGCTCGGACAGGCAGTCACTGAGGTACTTGAGTGGTCTTCCAAGAATGATCTTTTGCTGAATGCATCAAAATGCATCCATATCACATTTTCCCTGGCAGCCGCTGCCGACACCCCCGAAATTTCTTCACTACATAACTTCGCTTCGAGCCCAAAATCGAAGTATCTCGGGGTGATTTTCAAAAGTCGGTTATCGTGGAGTGATCATGTCGATGTTGTCTTTGGTAAAAGCCGCCGTGTTTGCTTCCTTGTTCGCCGATTCAGGAGTCTTAGTTTGAGCTATAGCCATATAAAAACCTTCGTCCATGCCTGTTTAATTCCCCTGATTGTATATTGTTCCCCAGTAATTTTCCCCGGCCTTAAATGCTTTGAGTTTTTAACCCTTCATCGACTTTTTAAAATAATCTCGTTTTCTAGCGGTCTGCCTATTCTCTCTATCAAAGAAATCATCGTTGAACGCCACCTAAAAAACTGCTCATGAATCGCTGCCGGAATTTTAAATGACTCCTCCCATCCCCTCTATTCCAGTTTATCGGAATGTAAATCTCTTCAACTAATGCGACGTCCATATCGTTCAATTTCAACAAAAACGGCGGCATATCGCAATTCCCTATTTGTCCCGATTTTTAGTCTCACCAGACCAGGTTTAACAGGAACTAAAAGACAATTTTCGCATCTAATATTTGTTATCCTGCCTTTTTTGTAATGCTGAAATTGCGCCTTAGCTTCTAGCGACTGTGTTTTTTGTCGTCAATTGCTGACCAAATAATTGTCTACTGAAATCCCATAAGTACATTAAACATTTATTACAACGGTTAGGAATCGCTTTAATAATTTCATGATTTCCATTGTACTGTTCATTTACATAGGATTGGCTGCTGTGTGTTCTTCGAGCTCAGATGTTACTGCATCGGACATCAAGCTGCATATGGAAGGCGTGTTTAATTTAGATGGGAAAGTAACATTGTCGTCTGGTGAACGCGTACGAATAGAATCTTTAAAAAGACCGGCTTTCTGTCAATGTGCCCCTTTTAATCAAACGAACACGAAGTGCGCTTGCAAAGCCACTTACCTCCGATTCGACCACCTAAAACCAGTAACTCTCCTCATTCTTTACTCACTTTTTACATTTAAGATCTACCGGAATAACAGGGTATATTGGTTCGATTATATAACCCGATGGGTTCCATCAGGAACCTTCACTGAGGTTGATGACTTACAAGTGAACATTTGGCTGAACAGCAGGAGGTGCGGCGTCGATGTGGAATTCATTCAAGGTTGGCAGGACCACGACGAAACAAAACCGAAGTTTATTCGCGATTTCCTGTTCAATTACTTCAAAGTCGTTTGCTCTACAGCACACTGGATGAAAATCTATTAGAGAAACAGGAAACCTCTTTATAAAGTCGGTTTTCTGATGGTAATTAAGCACTGCTTACAATAAAATCTCGTTCATTACGTTTTCATTTGTAATGTGTTGTTGAGGATATGCAGTGCTGATTTCCTGCAAACATCACAGATGTGTGATAAAGACAATATTTACCGCAATCAGTCTTTACGTGTCAATATAACCAAGCAGGTGCACAAGACTTGTCTTTGTGTTTCCCCAGAATCGAATCGCAATCCAGGGTTTTGAACTTTCGGAATGGCGACATGTGGAAATAAGCTATACAGTCACATTGAAATACATGCACAATTTAAAAATGCATTCAAATTAAACTCAAATAATATTGGGCCGCAATTTCAAAACTTTCTGGTTATGACAACTTAACATCATAATAGCTGGACTTGTTTATATTTGAATGAAATAACCTTTTTATTCACATCTTTTCTAAACAATTGGCATCTTCTGTTATTGATTCATGGCCCCCGCGTTCTGCAATTTGTTTGTGTTCGTGAAATCAATAAAGCCCTTGCAATTAATTTAGTTATGGGGATTTGAGCTTTTAGTTATATTTATGGCAAGGGTGTGTAGGATTTAATAACACAATGTAGGTTCACGTTACTTGTCTATGTGTTTCCCCAGAAATCACTGACAGTGCCAAAACTGGTGCCTGGCTTTCCTGTTAACGGAAATAACTTAGCTTCGTATAACTTAATGCCGCATCACTCAACAAGTGCGACCGGTTTTTGGCAAAAGGAGGTTTTTTATATGTAGAGAAAGCATCACGCTTGATATAGAGTACGATAACTGAATAGTTTCGTGATTAATTCGATTTTAGTAAAGAACGTGTATACCTGAATAAGAATGACCTCGCAATAGATTTCTTGATTGATTTAGACTAGTGCTGCATTTAATATGCAAATAGTTATTTGGAAGATAAAACTCAAAAACATGGATCTTCTTCTGCTGTTGGTTAGCATGACATTGCCTTCCACTTGTCCTTCGAATTGTTAGATCGCTGCGTCTGATATCAAGCGGCATATTATAAACGTGCTTTATTTCCGATACAAGGTAGAACTGCTCTCGAATGAAAGCGGTTGAATTGACTCTTCACAAGTACGAGTTGATTGCGACTGTTTTTCGATCCGTGAAATAAATATGTACGATTTAAATCCATCTTTCAAATGAGTAAAGTATTCACAAAGTGCGTTTCTGATGCTAAATATCAACTATTTAAACCCTCCTTTAAATTTGTTGCGACGAAATAAACTTTATCGGCACCCATTAGATTACACAGTGGAAAGATACTGATAAAACTGAAAGGGATTCTCAGGTAAAAAAAGGTAGCTGTGAACCATTTGTTCGATCACGTACCATTCAGCAAATTACAACTTCTGCCATAAATATCAGATAAATATCAGTGAAATTATTCAAAGACCCTGGCTTTCACTGACAAGCGCTTTATGTGTCTAAACAAATGCATGCCGTGAATAAGAATAAGCTTAAAATGTTTTCTGGATACACCCAGTATGGTACACGTTTAAGTAGTAATAGAACGATGCTGATATTATTATTAGTGTTCCTTTTTAACTTAATCCAAACAGTACAGTTTAACAGCCTCTTCATGCCTCGATATTCCATCTATTAAAAATCCAGGCACCACATTTGGCACTGCAACCGGATTCTGGGGCAACACATTGACAGGTCATGGTCTGCAACAATGTGCCTTATTCAAACCTTTACACCGTTCGCAATTAATATTTGATTAAGCACACATCATATACAAACTGAAGCGGATTTCAGCACTTAATTTCCAAAAGGTCTAAGCATCGTTCCCAAATTATATTCTTGCTCAATTATGAGAGGAAAGCGTTATTTTGATTTTAATTATTATAATTATTGATAAGTAAGTGCATGATCACGAAAGAATCATAGCAATCGTGAAACCAGTTTAATATTTGAACGAAACCTTCTTGTATTCATTTATTTGATCGCCCTTTTGATCGTTTAACCTCGAATGCAGACAGCGTATGGCTCGAAGGACAGACAGTAGACAAAGCTATCAAGAACACTGTAACCAGAAGATGTTTTGGATTGCAATCATAGTAATAAATTCGTTTATACTGCCCCATCACATCGGAAGATTGTTCTCGAATCAACAATTAATTAGCAAGCAATCCGAATTTCAAGGCAGTTTCTATGCTTAAGCGATAAAGATCACGCACATAGAGACTGATGAAACTGCACGCCAATTACTGTTTAATCCGTTATACAAGCTATCAATTAAAATATTTTGTTTAATGGTTCTGGTTAAAATGCGAATGTATCCTTAAACTACATGTTATAATAATGAAAAAAGTAAGAAGTTTGGATTTGCAGAAAACGACATCCACATTACAGGTCGTTTTTCTCCTGGCCAAATTTTTCAATTGTCGGGAGCTCTCGCAATTAATTCCACTTGCGTTGATCATTGGTGTTGAAGTTGGGGCATGTTGCAGGTCACTTAGGACAGGTCACGTAGTACCGGATTTCGAGGAGGGACATCAAACGTTTGGAAGGTCACCGAAGGAATTGGAGTTCCAGCCTCGCGTTTGCAATTAGGTCGGCTGAAGTTGATAGTTTGTTTTGGGAAGATGAAGTTTTTTTCGTTAGAAATTTGACAGTTAACTGGCGCATCTGCAAACGGCGGGATGCATATTTTGAAGGGTATTGTGTAGTTCGTTCGGCGCACCAAACCCATAAGCGTCCTCGTGCACTTCGAAAAGCAAAGACAAATAGCATAAACAATACCAACCATGGCGAAAATTATGAATTACTAAAATCTTCCCGATCACTCACTCCCGATGCTTTAGGTCGAACTAGCTTCGCTTGCTGTCGCTGTCCCTGCCCCTAACGGAGCCAATTGTGGTGATGCGAAATCAGCTAGCGACGTCATCATGGTCTCGGGTAATTTCATTTATTCTACTGTTCCCCTCACACTCCCTCAGACCTTCACTTGGACAAGCCTCTCCGCAAACGCGTCCCCTCTCTCCTCCTACCTAGTCCATGTCTGTTCCCAATTGCGTCATTGGCAACCTCCTCTTGACACTCAGACTACACCAAAATGGTGTCCATCTCCTCGAGATACTGGGCTCAGCATTCCTGGGATGAGTCCGCGAAGCACCGAGACGTCAACAACAGTCACACTTTCTGCCGTGGCTCCTTCTTATTCGTTGTCCTAGTGATGTCTGATGTTTACACCAAAAGAGTAACCGATGCACTCTGCAACAAGAGCGCGATAAACTAGAGTTAGTTGAACGAGCACGCAATCAACAACAATGACCCCTTGACCTCACAGCTGCCTGAAAGAGCCTTACCCTACCGCCTTCGTTGACGATTAAAATACGACTTCTGTCTTTACAGCCGAGGCTACTGACGTGGTGCCATCGCTGGGAATTAGTCTTGCCGACCTTGACCTGCTTTCAAATCTCTTCTACCTGCCGTTTTGCCATGGCCCCACGGCAACCAACATCCTCCAGATAGGGCATTGGCTTCGCGAGAACGCCCACCTTGCATTGTACTTCCGTTCAGTTTCAATTTGGTGTTTAACCGTTTTCGCATTTATCGTGAAACGCTTTCGCGTTTCGTGCGCCGCTTCAACTGCTAAAACCGTGGGTTGGTAGTGGTAGTAGTAGTAGTAA
>JAPUBX010002049.1:0-33749 GCA_028672205.1 Proteocephalus fallax | reverse complement strand
GTGACTATCTATTAAGACAATTTTGATTGGCCTATCGACACAAATTCCCTGTTATTCGGTCTTTCTCACCTTTTGTATCTTCATTGACATTAGTGTCCTCTCATATTCGGCTTCCATGGTCTGATATCGTCGGAGGACCTCCCGAGCTATCGCCGAAAGGGAGCTGTCGCCTCCTGACAACGACTGCAAGAGGTTCGTGGTGTCGCCAATCCACGGCGAAGGCTTCTGCAGAGCGCTAGCCCCCAAGTGGCATGCAAATCTTCGACACCTGTCAACCAAACACACTCCATCCGACATATTGGGACAGTTGATTGGGACTTGGCTATCCTTGGCACTTGCAGCTGTCTGCTGAATCCAGATTTCCAGACTGTTTGCAGCCTCGTTGAAATTATCTATGGTGTCTTGGGTTTCTTTGAGGCATTTCACATGCTCCTTAAAGAAGACGATTTTGTTTAGGTAAAACCAATGGTAACCAACCTTGATTGGAAGCGCCAGCCCCGCGAATCTGTTCCTCAACTCCCTACAAGTCACAACTGCACCTCTTGAACCCAGTTGAACACACAAGTCGGCTATTTCAGCCATTTCCTTCCCCTTGGATACCAGTTCAGCTTCCAGTGCCTATGAATCGATGCTCGCATTACTTACTTACATACCTTCATTTCAGTAAAATTCACCGCCCATGCAGTTTCAGCCGTCGTGTTATCCATTGAAATTCCTCTGACATTCATAATTTCTTTCAAACTCTTGTTCAGCCTTGTTTCACTTTGATCAATCCAATCGTTAAGTATCGTCTCCAACTTTAACTCGCTTTTCCACAGCGCCAGCAGCATCCCATAAGTGGATATTATCTAGGACAGATAATATGATGTTACTCAATATTTGATAGTAGCAAGTAGACGCATCTCCGCGATGAAACCAACCTCTGGAATATTCTGAGAAATAACACTCAGCGTCCCTACAGCATTCATCACCGCACCATGCCAACCCGATTTGACGCCGAAATGGCAGATCCTGTTTGGAGCCAGTCCTGCGTCCGTGCACGTTCCTTCTAGGACGCGCATGACACGAGATACACTGACGCTCAACTTTTGAGTATCATCAGAAACAGTCTGCTGTTTGGCCCCCACAAAGCTCAATTCTTCTCGCATATTCTAGAAAATATTCGGATTAATCAAACAAACTGCTGATCGTGAACTTACCTCGAGTTCGTTCAAGTGTTTTTCGAGGTTTGGCAAGTTGGTGTGCGCTGTTGGTTGGTTAGTCCAGAGGGTGTTTTTCTTTTCTGTCAATTGGATAAAATCTCGGCAGCTGGAAATCCAGGCCTCGTGATTGGCCGCAATCAATTCGAAATGGACAATTAAATTCTGCGGAAAAATAGCGATTAAAGAAGGGCTCGAGGTTTTGCAGAATGATGGACGCTTGCTCACCTGACACACTTGAAGGAACGTATTGTTTTTTTGAATTAAGTTATCTACATCACGCGTTGCGCTTTCATCGGCAAATTCGTTCCTCAACCGACTACAATGCTCCAGAGCTCGCTGAAATTGCGGAAGGCTCGATTTCGCATCAGTCTCCACGAACTACACAATGCACAAGTTTAACGCCAATATTCTAAGCGGGAATACCTTCAATTCTTGGATGACTATATCTGTGCTGTCCAGCCAACCTAGCTGATCCAGTTGCCTCAGTTCAATGTCAAGACGCTGGGCGGATCCCTGAAGCAGATTCGATGATGACGTCGACGCGGATAAAGAGGTTTGTTTTTTGTTGCCCTGGCAACCAAGAGCTAGGTTTTGCAGACGAGTTGATCTCGCCTCCGCGGAGTTAGCCAGCTGTTTCACCAATTGGTCCAAACTGTCCCTGAGGCCTGCGTGATTGGCGAAATTGACCTTGGCTGTCGAAAGGGCGGTCAGCATGTGGCTGATTTCGCCGTCCACACGATCGGTTTCTTTCATGGCAATTTGGAGGACGGAGCTGGTGGCCTCATGCGAAGAGGCGGACTTCGAAATCGTCGTCGTCGTCGTCGTCGGCAAAGTGGCTGTCTGCAACAGACTGAGGCTGTGGACCACTTCTTTGCGTAGGCGCGAGGCACTGGCTTCGGCATCTTCGATGAAATTGGCAGGAGCTGCAACAGCAGATGCCTCCCGGTGTTCGTCGAATCTTTTGGGGGGTCCAACCTGGACACATTGCAAAGCCGATTCAACGATTTTATACCTGAAAATACACTAACACCGAACAAGCCGCTGGCCGCAGCGTGAACTCGTAATCTAGCGAAGGTTGTTGGGTGGTGGAAGGCCACGTCTTTCCACGCGTGGTCCAGGTGTATTCGTTGATGGTGTCGTGACCGGGAGATAAGCGCACAAAAATGTTATCGCTTAATCCTCATGATCATGAATGTCTATTATACTTTGTTCGCTTCCGTATAAACTGCTTCAATCGGAAAATCTGAGGGATATTTTCACGATATTTTTAATGAATATTCTGGGCTTTTAAAGTAAATCAATACTTTTTGAATTGGTGTCCTCGCGAGCCCACACTTATTCAATGCGATTCGCAGAAATTTTGCCTCCTCACAGCCATTGAAAGACCAACAGTTTTTACCTTGATTAAAATATCTAAAATTAAACCTTATCTGTAGCATCCCCTTTTGTCAATTCTTGTTAATTTATTTTCTACATTTCGTGACCGTCCGGGTGGCCTAATGGATAAGGCGTCGGTCTCCGGAGCCGAAGATTGTGGGTTCGAGTCCCATCTCGGACAAGTCAACATTTTATACGAACCATTATCCGTCAGCTTACAATTAGTCTGCAAAATAATATTTTGCGTTTTCTTGGCCTCGTATGGCATGTTTTACGTAACCGTAGAAACAGTATCCAATTCGTTCATCTACTTATATTCATCAATAGTAGTATTCTTTATTATAACTGCTCCCAGCGCAAGAATCGCGTGTCTTTACGAGAAGAACACGAAAACAAGTATTATTTCAATAAAATAAAATCGTGTTGGTGTAGAATTAGTGGATGATTATGGCAAAACATTGGTCCTGTGAGAATCAATTGAAGAAATTTCTGGAAATTTGAGCTGTGACAATATATATATATAGAGATAAGATATAGATAAGATAAGATAAGATATAGATAAGACCTTCTATCAACGGCTGAGAATACTCTGTCTCATTCGTCTCCATCGCTTCGACACTTTCCAAAGGTGAGTCTTATTGTACCTTGTTATAGTTGGATAAAAGGTCAGCAATCGCCAATTTTAAATCAGACCGTTAAGTCAATTGCCACCCCTTCAAAAGTAATCAATCACCCAACGACACTTCTGCATGCAGGTGGGTATCATTCCCCCCAAAAGTACAGACCTTTTGATCACGTGAATGAAGTCTTCGGTAAATTCCGTCGCCTCTGCTTTTTAATTCTTCGGAAATGAAGCCTCCACCTCCTTGCCAAATAATTGCGGTGTACTACAAGGCGCAGTACTATCTCCTTTCCTTTTTAACTATTACACGTCCAGCCTTCGGTCCCCTAACGACGTGACACTAATAAAATACGCGGATGACCTGACTTTATGCCATGCATGCAAGACGAATGGTGATTCTCAACAGCTCGGGCAGGCAGGCAGTCACTGGGGTACTCGAGTGGTCTTCGGAGATTGGTCTTCTGCTGAATGCATCAAAATGCATCGCTATTAAATTTTCCCTGATAGCCGCTGTTGACACTCCTGAAATCTCTTCACTCAATAATTTAGTTTCGAGCTCAAAATCGAAATTTCTCGGCGTTATTTTTAACAGTCGGTTATCATGGAGTGATCATGTGGATGCCGTCTTTGGTAAATGCCGTCGCCTCTGCTTCCTAGTTCGCCGGTTCAGGAGACTTGGTTTAAGCTCTAACCATATAGAAACCTTTGTCCATGCCTGTATAATTCCCCTTATTTTATATTGTTCCCCAGTCATTTTCCCGGCCTTAAATGTTCTTACTTTTTAACCCTTCATAGGCTTCTTAAAACAATCTCGTTTTCTAGTGGTCTGCCTATGCTCTCCATCTAAGAGATCATCGTTCAACGCCAATTCACAGATACACCTTTCTTGTGTAAACCTGTTGATGTTTATGCTGCACATTTTGGTCCTACTGACCGTTAGATACGAATCGTCATCGAATGCACTCACCTTTATCGAAGCAAGTTGTTTCGCCATGCTTCTCACCCACTCCCTGGCACACTGAAGGCGACCCCTCAAAGCCTCAACCCGGGCGTTGCGGTCCCTGAATTCCACCGACAACCGATTAGCTCGATGCTCAGCCGAGTTGAAGTCGTTTCGAAGCGCCGACATCTCGTCGTTCAGGGGCACGCTTTGATCGCGGATCTCCGCCAAACGTCCCGTCTGCACCCCCAGCTGTTGAACGAGGGACTGGAGGTTCTGGAGGGACTGGAAATCAACGGCGGGACTCTCTGAAGGGATTAAGAGACCCAGTTCAAGTTCCGCGGTCCTCTTGACGTCGTCCACATCTCTGGTCCACTGATCCAGCCATTCCCGAAGATTCTGAAGCGATGCCTTCAGGATAAAGCGTTGCTTCTCTTTTGCTTCTTGTTCGCGAAGCCGACTCTTCAGGAATTTGATCAACCCCTCGACTTGCGTCAACGAACTCCGCAAGACAGGGTCCTCACTGGCCAATGACTGCATTTCTTCCACCAGGAGTGTAGATATCGATTTAATTGCCGTGCTGCAAGCCTCTGCCGAATCATTTTCAACGCAGTCTGACGCCAGGGAGTCGACTTGCTGAATAATCGATCGCAATCGTATAGTCCTATCAAGGGCCTTTTGTGACAGTGTCATTCGCGCCGCAAATCCCTCTTCTGCTTTGTTATATTGTCGTTTGTAGGTGTCAATGAGACCACAGACCAATCGCTTGTTACTCTCACTTAACTTAACAGTCTTTGCATCCAGTTCTTTCAGAAGTTCCTTCGCGTTTTCAGTAGTATGTGAGGCATTTTTAATTCGCGATAGGTTCTCCTGTCGCCTGTCAATCGCAGCATCAATTTGGTGGGTACTGAGACGCGTTGACGGGCTACCTGACATTTCTGGGTCTCTCGAGGTCAAATGAACGGCAAAAGAGTCGTCTAATTGGTTCCCATCGACGCTCTCTTGAAACCACTTATCGAGGCGGGAACAGACTGCTGAAATTTCTTCTAGAGTGACCACTTCCGTGGCGAGTTGTAATTCCATCGCATGACGACTTGACCTGTTGACCTCCAATTTTTCGCGCACCATTTTCAATGTGGACCCGAGGTCGGGAAAGGGGGTCAACTCAGCTTCGAGACTGTAAATTTTGACAAACACTGCCTCCAACCTAGCGGCCTGTGGACCCCTCAGTTCCTCTAGGGAGCCTCGGCAGACGGAACAAGCTTCCTGGAGTGAAGAGGCCTGGGGAATTGTGAGAACGTCTGGACGTCTAGACGTCTGGCAAAGAGCCGCCGCTTCCTCCGCAATTTCGCCAACCTTTCCTTCGAATTCGCGCTGAGCGGATAATCTTTCCTGGGCGCGGTCACGAAGGGCTTGGATTTGAGACACAACAGACTGTTTCTGCGTCGAAATCGAGTAAATTTGATCGCGCGACCTTGTCTTCTGCAGGAAGGGATTAAGGTGGTCCTTTTCCCAGGTCTCCAGCCTCTCGTGGAATCGATCAACGCGTCCCAGAAGCCCTTCACCACGCTGGGACACCGATGCTTCCAGGCCCGTCGCCTGAAGGTCTCGTGTGAAGTCGTTAAGCCATGACTGCAAGGTTGTGAATTCCCTGTCTTTGCCAGTTCTTTCTGCAATAACTCCATCAACTTCAGCGAGAATCTGTGGAAGACGTCTGCGACACTCCTGTTCCCATTTCGATAGGACACTGGATCGACCGGCGTCGTTGTCGGCGATGGAGCGGATCTTGGCGGCTAGTTCGTCGCCAATGGCGACCTGCTCGTTCAACGACGCTAACCGCGACGACATTTCCTCGACTTCAGGAGTCGAGCAAAATCGATATTTTGTCTCAATGTCACTTAAACTGCGACTAAATCGATCGACCATCGTCTTCATCATTTCAAGGAGCTGCTTCAGTTCCTTTTCCGCGCCTACTCTTGCCTCCCAGAGCATCGTCGCTTTGCCCAAATCGATTTTAGATTGATCCAGATTCCTTCTCAACTCCTCTAATCGCCGTTTCACCTCATCGATTTGTACGATGTGGAAAACCCCCGTGGAAGCTCTTCTTTCTTGACCCTCAATGTTGGTTAGATGCTCCTGGAACCAAACGCTTTCCATCTCTTTCGCTTTCTGAAGACCCACCAGACGAGGACTTGGGCCAAAATCGGAATCCGATATCTCGAATAGAGGATTCGAGTTCTCTAGTTCTTTCAAATCCACAGCCACCTCTTTGAGCTTTTCCAACTCAACATCGGAGTCTGCAAGCCAGGTGAATCCATCTTGGACGACTTCCTCCACGAAGTTGATGGCTTCTTCCAGCGAGACGGCATATTCCGACAGCACCTCGCGAATCTGTTCGAAGAGCTTTTCGCTGAATGTGAATGGTAGAGGCCGTGACAGCTGCAGCATCGCTTCTACGCTGGGCAACAGGGATGACAGTAGCAGAAACTTCGGTTTGGGCCGTCTTTCACAGGACGACCCGTTCAGAACAGCCACAATGTCGTTGTTTTCTGATTGGAGGGCCTTCAAGGACGTCAGACGCTCTTCGAGTTCTCGAACAGTCGAAATCGGAAGTCGAAGGTGCACTCCGGCGCAAATGGCGCGTGTATTGGCGAGCATTGACTCTTTGGCAAGAGCCACGCCTTTTAAAAATTTATCCACATGTGCCCTCAAGGCTTTTGTGGATGTTTTGAGTTTGTTTAAATCGCTCTCCACAGCCGTCTGCAGTTTTGTTGCCTCAGCAACGAGATCACCATGCAAATTAATCTTCGAAGCCTGATTTGTGGTCTTTCTGAGTCGACCAGTAACGACGCCGGCACTGGTTATCAACTCCTGGAGCCTGGCCTGGAGACGTTCAACTTCGACTTCGTTGGTTACAACGTCGAGATCGTCGCTGAGGCTTGCGACACTTCGTCCAACGTCCTCCAACTCTGCGATTCCATGTTGCAGGGACTCACTTAAAGTCTCAGCTTCCACAGTCCGTGCATGCATCTCGCAGCAAACATTCTCCAATCGTTGAGCCACCTCTCCGAAGCACGCTTCCAACACGCGTGGCAGGTCCATGAGTTGAGCTCTGGGTGCCTGCCGTGGGGGTTGGAATGCCTCGCAAAGATTTTCGATAACTTCCAGCACCTCCGTAAGGATGTTATTCTTCTCTTGACTGAGTCCAGCCAGAAGGATTCGAGCCTCTTCCACAAGCGCCCCTGGATCACTAGCGCTCTTCGTTGAAGCAACAATGGCGTTAATTTTGTCCGAGGCCTCGTCGATTAATTTTCTGAACGTCGCAAATGCCGCCGTGAGAGATCCAACGTTTTGGACAATGTCCTGCTGATGCCTAATAGCCTCGTCCAATCCCGCGAGAGTCTTTGTGACGCCCAACGATTGGGTCTCCACCAAACTGGCCGCGCTTCCGCCCATATCTGTCGCAATTTGCTGTATTTCCGCCAGTTTAATGTCAATTTGGAGGTCCCCCTTGAGGACTAACATGGCTTGCAAACAGTTGGACTCTTTTTGACGTATCGTGTCGATGAATTCAGCAGCATGTTTCAGCTGACGTCCACGCAGGCCCGATGCGTAATCCGGCTGGTTCCTGATCAAACCGGCCTCCAATTTCGTCGTCGATTGATTCAAGTTGTTCCACGCCCCTATTAGATTTTTCCAACTAGCAAGATCCCTCTCAACACCCTCCCGAAACTCCCGAAGAGATTCGACAATTCGCAATTTCATTTCACCCAGCTCCTCGAAATCCGCGAGTGCAGGTTCTTGTGGTGTCGCTGGTATGCGTTTACGGAGTTGGTTGAGGTTTTTGTCAAATTCCGCCATGTATCCACTGAATTCCTGTAAAGAGATTGGTTGAAAAATAATTCCCGCAAAGAGATTGGTTGAAAACGAACGTCGACCAACTACTATATATAAATATATAAATAAACAGATGATTATTATGCATTCAAAATGGGCGTTTAATTTGAATTTGAAAAGAAACCCGAATTTGATCGATAACTAGACAACAAAAGGTTTCGAGAGGCCAACTAACCTCGAAGTCGCGCTGTTTTCCAGTCGCTACTCTAACGGCTGACTGTGCAAGTTCTTTCAAATCACAACCACCACCACCACCACCACCTCGTTCTCCATCGCCAGAATCCTTAGATGCGGCCAATTTTGTCTGCAATTCTTCAAGAAGTTTGCGTAGACCATCTGCCCTAATGGAACCGTCTCTCCAGAGAGTTAAAGACTTTGAATTCTGTTCTCGTTTCTGATTGGCCAGCTTAACTACAGCATCATAGCGGGTTTTGACGTTCTTCTTGCGTTCTTTCATTAAGTCTGAGGCGGCCAAGTCTTTCAGCTGAGAAACCTTCACCGAGACTGTCGTCGTTAGCTCGGTAATAAGTCTCGTCAATCGCCTGTTTTCGCATTCGTATTGGTCAACTCTTTCCGCAATCCTACTGAACTCATTGGTAGTAGCTTGATTCAGCTGACCTTCAATGGTAGTCAGGCAGTCCACCACTTCGGACAATGCTGTCTCGAAGTTCGCTTGAATTTCGAGGTTCCGTGAAATCTGAAACAATCTCAAAATAGTGTTGTCGAACGATTTCGGGTTGTGCACAAAATTAGTCTTATCATACCTCATTCTGTTCGGTTCTCAAGGCCGAAAATGCTGTCTCTGTGCTCTTCCGAGCTGCATCCAGTTCGGCCTGAATCGAAAGAACCACCCTTTCGGGGAGATTCGTGGCGTCCCTAATTCTCTCAAAGCACGTCTCCATACCCCTAAGGGCCTCCAACGCCCCTTCGTGACACGCCATTTGACCTTCAAGTTCGTCCGCGCGCCTTGATAGATCTAGAGTGGAGGCAGAGGTTGAGACAAGACTTTGGCGGCTTCCCCAACGACGTTTGATCGGCGATGGTCTGTATTGTTTCAGGTGCAATTCCAGGTCATCTGCGTGCTGTCGAAATCCGGCGTAATCCAATTTGAATGCCGTGGAATGCGCCAGAAGGGCCTAGATGATTAAAACAGCTGATTTAGACAGGTTTCCAGGATTCGATAGGCAACATGAACTTGCATCCGCTTCGACTCGCAGGAAATTGTAGGCTTTTAGCGATTCGGCACCGACTCCTGGACTCTGTGAATCAACCACGAGGGACTTCAGAACGTCGGCATCTGTCGAGACGGAATTCAAGAGTTTTTGGAGGTCCTAAAATAGTCAGCTGTTCAGTTACGCTGTCCCATGGAGACGTTTAGCCAAGGTCGTACGACAAGCGGTGGCAAACGTACCGAACAATCGTTTTGCCAGGTGGCGATCAGTTCAAGGTCTTTTGGAGTTGATTTCGATGGAACCAGGGGACCTTGGCGTAGAGCGGTGAGTTTGGGAGTCACTCGCTCGATAACTGCTTGGAGGTGTTCCGTGGACGTATTGAGACCTCCGAGCCGAGCGAGGCATTGACGAACCTCCTGATCAATCGCGTTTTTCCTGGCGAGAAGCTCCTTGATTCGATTTTCCAGTTGCGTCATCTAGGAGGAAGTGTGAGAATTGTTCATAGTCACCAGAATGGGATTTTTTGACGATTTTATAATGTGTAAAATGTGTATATATAGTAACGAAATTATAGGCTTAACATTCATGGGGTTTAACCAAAAATTGAAACTACAAAGAAAACCCAATCTAGACTAATCAACCCAAAATAGCTAATCTTGCTGCGAGTATCAACTTGAAAGATGCTTCGCGTCTTAGAGAGTCGCCTACGACATTTTCAGACTAAATCGATGACCTCAGGAATTGTGGCGGGAACGCACGCACGCTCGTGGTATAGCTATATATAATCATGAGCGAGTACTGTTAAGTATTCAGTAGAATCTGTTTTTGCAGCTGATGCGTTTATTTCTTTCAAGAATCGATTTTTAATGGTTGCATGAGGAAATCAATTGTTCTGCAATGTAGATTTCACCATTGTGTGAGTTTAACTAATTCTATTTAAGTCTGTTTCCGAAATTTTCTGTAATTGTTTTAATTGGGTGTCGGAGATTTCTTGACAAAAGACTCGTGGCCTTTAATGTACCACTTAATAAGATGCGGTGTTGCGTATGAACGTAGTTTTAAGTCAATAGTGGATTCAAATCGATTCAAGGAACGGGCATAAAACAACGTCTGCGATATTAAACCGATGGTAGAAAAACTGTAATTAATGAATGCAAATGCAGGAGGATGGTTCTCCTTAAGATGATAATAATCTTTTTATCCGTATTTCGAGAGCCCAAACTTTCAGGATTACAAAGAATTACCAAAACAACACGAAAAAAGAAGCCCTGTTCCACATTTACACGTTAGACCAAACATCGGGACTGATTATGAATAACCGAGGTATTACAGGCGACCGTTTCGGTGGGAATTAAACGCCATTTTTTGGGTATTCATGGGAAAGATTTACATTTAGCCGAACTTCGATTTAGTGGTTTGCAAGGTTCACTGAATATACCAGAAGCAAGAAGTGAAATTTCGTTGAAGAATTGTGTCTCTAATGAGGTTAAATTCTAATTTGGCCAGTCACACAGACGCCAGAAGTACATTGCTGATAGCTAAAATTGTAGTGACAAATTCTTTCCGATCATTGGATTCGACGATGCTTGGAAACAGCTGGCTCGGTCATTTCATTTGTGAGTTGGCGTCAAAGAGACATCGAACAACAACAACAACAACAGCAACAACACTTCTTCTATTCACATTCAGTATCGATTGGACACATATCTGCAAGCTTTAAGTAAAATGCACAATTTAAACAAAAAATATGTTTCTTTTATGTAACCTACTCCTGACCAATAGCTGTAATGAATTCCTGTAAAACAGTATTGATTTTATCTATTTATACGTGAATGCGTGTCATTTGCGATGAACTGATTGATATAAATGAATGTAACCACGCGATGATGTGAAAGAAATTGATGGGCAAATGAAATTTGAAAATTCCTAAATCACCGTTGCTAGGGGTAAGAATGGAAATTTGTAAGAAACCAATGGGGTTTGACGTCTATCAACAGACACCTGGATTTAACTAGTAAGGCATCTTGCGAAGCAATTAAATACATCGAATTTTAACAATTGATCGGCCTCTCGAATGGATCGTTTATCAAGGCTTCACAAAACTCACCCTTGGACCAATTTCTCGTTTCAGGTCATCTCCACTAGAACTGTTGAGAAACGTTTTTTGCATAACACGAAGATGTTCCACGCTGCTTGGAACTCGGTTCTCCAGTGCGTCTCGCAGATCCTACAACGTTGTTCAAATCTTTCGTTCAAATAAATCGGTCTTGTTCTTGCTCCAACCATGTCGTCTTATCAATTATCAAATGCGTGGATATTTAACATCAAACTAAAAGCATGTATCTTAAACATCAAACTAAAAGCAGGTATCTTTAACATCAAACTAAAAGCAGGTATCTTTAACATAAAACTAAAAGCAGGTATCTTTAACATCACACTAACAGCATGTATCTTTAACATCAAACTAAGGGCCGTCTTCGGCCTCTTACGCTGAAGGTGTCCAGACCTCTTTTCACGACATCAGCACTGGACGACTCGAGATCTGCTTCAACTGCATCAAAATAGCGCGATAACTCCGTAACGAGGTCATTCAATCGCCCTGAACTCTCGCCGAATTCTTCGTACTTCTGGAGGCTCTGTCGATGATCAGCACGGAGAGTCTGAAAGGAGAGGAAGAGTACTCAACTCGATGGCCGGTGTTGCATGGACGCTTACTGTCGATATCAACTTCCCGCATTCTTTAGAAAACGTTCCTCTTTCAATAATTTTTAATCCAAACCAATTCCAGCCGATCTACATAAACGATGCGCGGTGTTTTATGCCTCAGCTTTAAGATATCTGGGTTCCATGGACTAATGACCTTCAACTCTTAGGAGACTATTCACCACGCAAGTAGCCACTACTTTTCTACGTATTATTATGGAAGTTCTCCGTAAAATTCCCTATTTTGCTGGTCGAATTTTCGCAGATTTATTCAAAAACGTTATATCACCAATTTGCGCTATTTTAAACGCCTCTCAGGTTGATTGAACTCATGTCAGCTGGCAAAATGAAACAAGACCAATGCCTCTCTTTCTATCGTGATTGGTTGATTTTAAATCGGCGCAAAACGGTTACACCAATGCGTTGACAAGATTTACCTCCCAGTGCTTGAGAAGGGCGTCGTTCCGATCCCGTAGGTCTTGGAAGCTGAGGTCACGGGTGAATTCTTTGGCTGGAGCAGCTCGTTGAAGCCCCTCGATTTCTCCCAGTACCGCCGTAGTCTCCGTCAACGTCTTCTCAACGCCTTCTTCGCATCCCTCGAATGGATTCTACAACGTGGGCGATTCGGGTTGATCTCTTGGCTTCGCTTCAAACAATACCGAGGTCGTCATTGACGCCTGCATATCATCTTGTTCTCTGCCCTTCGTTGTTCAAACGTTTAGGCGCTTCGTAAAATGATAAAACAGAGACACCCTCAGCGGGGTCTATGGGATTCTTGAGACCAGCATTACCCATGCCATTCTTGGTGAAATCCCATTGTACGTTTTGTCCCCGTAAACGGCTTGTCTGGTGGTACATTAACCACCACTGAAATGGCACTTGTGGTTTTTATAGATCTCGGCCTAAATATACGACAAATTACCTGATTGGTCAATCGAATCACTTGCTCAGCGTGGCCAAGGATCTCCTCAATGCGACGTCGTCGGTCCTCTATCGAGCGGAGGTTGGAGAGTTGGGCGTCGAGAGTCCTCTGATTCTGGAAGAATTCCATCGCGGCCACGTCGAGTTGCTCAATCTGGGCGTCCTTCATATTCGAGGTCAGTTTCGCTGTCTCCATTTGCTGCAGAGTCTCGTCAATCTGTCAACACAACCAATGGCATTCATCAGCTCTTCAAATCAACCAAATCAACCGTATCGCCCAAAAAGGCTTGATTGCTGTTACGGGAAAGAAGGGATAAAACAAACCGTGGAAAAACCTCGAACACCTTAGTTTGGGCTCCATGGTTCTCGGGAGGTCCTGAAGACGACTAATTCCACCAAGACAATGTCGTTAAATAAACTAATCAGGACGCCAAATTGTTCCTAATGACAGGAAGGTGACCTACCACGGTGGTTTCCGAAAGCGCGGATTCAATGGCCTCCATCTTGGCTTCAAGGGCATGGGGCATTACGTCGACATTCGTAAGGAGTTCACGAACCGCCGTATTCCACGCGTTGATGGCTTCCATCATCGTCTGCCACTCCCGTTCCGATTTCTCAGATTCCTCCCTGGTGGATTCTACCTCATCCTCTGCCTCCTCCTCCTCCTCCTCTGCCTCCTCATCATCATCCTCCTCCGATTTCAGAGAAATCTATAAGCGATTCAAAGGTAACCTTTTGAAACCATTTTCGCCACGCCGAATCGGGTACAATCACCGCTCCTATACCACGCTCGTCCTTCAACCTCAACAACTTTCCACC
Source organism: Proteocephalus fallax (assembly GCA_028672205.1). NCBI lineage: Eukaryota > Metazoa > Platyhelminthes > Cestoda > Proteocephalidea > Proteocephalidae > Proteocephalus > Proteocephalus fallax. Next base: position 20,096 of record JAPUBX010002049.1, on the reverse strand, counting down.
CCTCCTCCTCCGCTCATCGTCTCCCCTTTGTTCGTGCGCCCACCGCCTCTTTCGGATGACGCAGCCTCCGATTTCCGCCTCACAGCTGCCCACGTCGCTTATTTTGGGTGGCCTGACCCGGACGGCAAACTAATCAGCTCTCGCGAACAGAGTCCGATTCTGACCTCCACACATCTGGGATATTACTCTTATTACTGAATCATCTTACAGCTTCCTTGAGTTCTTCGAATCGACGTCTGGAGATTGCGACTGAGGAGAGTTGCGGCTCGGTGCCCAGAATCCCAGCGGCGGCCTCCGCACCCGAGAGGATCTCGTCAAGGCCATCCAGATTGAAGTCGATTGTGCCTGGGGCCTCATCCTGCAAGGCCTCTCCCATGGCGTCCATTTGGTTCTAGTTGCCAAGGAAGAGGAATCCGCTGTTACTTTTCACAAAAACAGTTTTTTGTAAATGAAAACCACACCATTCCCGTAATTTCCAATTTAATCATGTTGCGATATTTTTGCTATTTTGCACGCATGTTTCAATAATTCCCGCAAGTGGCTGAATTTCCCTATTGGTTATTTGTAATTAACGCTCAACGCTTCATTGGTCGACTGTTTTAATTTGCTCCATTTTGGCCAAAACCAGGACAAAAAGACTCCGTGGACTATGTAGAGCGGGACGTTATCAATTTTTAAAAATGGAACGTTAATTCACACAAAATAAACCACATTTTTAATTTTTGAATTTAAAAAAAAATATTGTTCATCAGTTGAGAAAAAGGTATCGAAAAATCTGTATTTAAAACATGTAATTTCCACACAGAAATCTCCAATGGGAACGCTTACGCAATCTCCTAGATCTACTTCAACGACATCCTCCAAAACTGGACCAAACTGGATCAGTCTGCTTTTAGACGTATCTACATCCTCCCAAGTGTATGGGCCGGATTCGGTACCAACTAAAATATTCCGAGGATATCCATACATATTTTGTAGACAAATCCACCAATCAAAGTGAAGGATTTATTTGAGGAAATCCATGATGGAATCATTCTCATTCGCCTTCTCGAAGTTTTTTCCCGAGACACGCTGGTAAGCGCGCGCAAGCAATCCCTACAAGCACACGTATTGCCCTAGTAGATGGTCCTGCTCCTGCTCCTCCTGCTCCTCCTCCTCCTCCTCCTCCTCCTCCTCCTCCTCCTCATCCTCCTCCTCCTCCTCCTCCTCCTTCGATTGGTCGTTGGACAGGATTTTGAAGGCTGGGAAACACCCGATTTGTCCATCGTTGAGGTAGTTAGGTTTAGAGAAGACGGTGGCTTTCGATATGTGGATGACGAACCCGACGGCCTTTGGAAAGTGTTTTATGCCGCCGAGAAGTTAAAAGGAGTTTCTCCAAGGAGTGTTGTATTCAGCCCCTTTCCCGCAATTGTTGAGAGACCAGGGTTCGAGTCCCAAGAGAGGCCCTCTGGTAAAACACTTACCACGGCTTCGTTGAGACGCGTCTCGTAGAGGGACCAGGCCTTCATGCGTTCCTCCATACGGCGTCCAAGCTCTCGTAGCATCGAGGGCGTCTGGAATGCGGTTGCGCATCGCTGAAGCCAGGTGGCGATGACCCCTGAGGTCATTCCCGCTGGGAGGGGCTTCTCCTCGCCTTCCAGAGCCGTTATGCGCTGAAGGTTAGCACTGAGGACACCAATTGGTGTTGGGGTCGATTCAGATAGGGCGAATTTGGAGTTCCATAACTATGTTTAACCGGAAACACTGTTTATTTTACGTCAAGATCGCAGGCAAACACGAAAACTGGTTATAATAACGACTTGAACCCCCCCAAACGTAATTTACGAGGTTTCTTGGCGTTTACTTTGAGCGCTTTTCGGTTATTCGACAACGATTGTAAGGTCTCAAGGTCACTTCTATACATTAAAACAAAACCAACTTTAGTAGCACGTCTTATCAGTCCTGTTACTCAACCACCAACGATCGATTCTGAGCGCTTTGGCAGGTAAATGTGCGACCTGTTTAAGTTGGCTAGAGGTAGCCAATGGAGCGGTAGATTTCAAAATTTATTTTGAATAATCGATCCTCGTACGAATATTATTATTATTTTGCATGATTTTCAAATGCGCGTGGTGTGAGTTTGCGTACGGTAGCCAATCAGTAACCAATAACATTTACCCACCGTCGCTCCTTGCTTTTTTTAAAAAGTCGATGAGGTCTCTCATTGGTGCGGTTTATTCGAGACACCCAATGGCGGCCATCAGGAAATTAAGATGGCACGAATGGACACGGTTTCCACGTGCGTCTTTTCACATTCTTCTTCATCTTCTTCCGCGTAGACAAATTCATGGTGTTGCCTTGGAATTTAGCACAGGTTGTGTGCCTAAAGTACGTTATTTGCAGCACATAGACTCTTGGCCATGTGTCTGTTGATTGAGTGATTCTACTACTTATGCTACTCGTTCAACAGTCCTTAACTCGGTAATCGAAGCCATGACTTTTAGCCACCAATGCAGAGCCCTTTACCTCATAGGCCTCCAGAGCAGTGGAGACAAGGGCCGGCGTCTCGTTGGGTCGATTTCCGGAGACGATTTCCACCCAGTCTTCAATCAGACTCTCGAGGTTGTCCTTCTTGAAGGCGTTGAAGACATCGCGGTAGGTCTTGCAGCAGTCTAGGGTGAGATGGTAGCCCTCGGCTTTGCTGGTGATAGCCGTCATGCTTCCATGGAGATCCGGCAAATTCGCAGGACCGATCTTCGCGAGATGCTTCTGCAACGTTGAAGCCTCTCGGATCGCTTTCGAGAAGTCGTCACCGAAAATCACCTGAAAGAAACAGACACTGGAATCCTCCGTGGGCTAGACGTCTGGGTGAGTCAATATATCGGTAAATTGTTTAATCAGTAGACTGCGGCCACAAGGATCGGTGGAACGTACGTTTCGTCCGGCAATCAACTCCGCCATTACGTCTGACTCCGCCGGTAGAGGAACTTCATCGTCCAAGCTTTTGTCATTCTGGGGCGCCTTCCACATTTCGTCCACCATTCGGAGCCACCTTTCAGCTGAGACGATCCATCGTCCAGTCTGCCTGAGATCTCCTGGCAGTCGTTCGAGGATCCAGGCTCTGAACTCCACCATACGCGCTTCGTAGTGACCTTGTGCGTCTAGACCCGACTGTGGGCTGTATTTCCCACCTACCAGAGCTCCAGAGTCAGCCTTCTGTCTCAAGAGATCAACAAACCCAGAGAAGGGCTTCAAAGCCGTCGCTGTTGCTTGGAAGACCTATAAAAATCGATTTCAGTTCGTAACAATAACAAGGGTAGGATTTACCGCGAAGGCCTTCTTGAAGTTATTGTTGAGCTGCATGGATTCGTCCATCTGACTTTCTGCAGCTTGAAGGGCGTCCAGGAGATCGGTGAAGCGACGCTGATCCTCCTCGTCGTCTGACTGAATGGTAAAATAAACAAAATTCAACCCCAGCCACGACTTTCTTAATATCTCGTCGAGGGTCGCACTAAGGCGTGTACCGGCACACATTTGCGTTGCGTGTGGCTCCAGTTTGCTTGCACCAATAGCTGCTGTTACAAATTAAATTGATTAATCTAATCGCCCACTCCGCCTTCTGTTTTGACTAACTCTCTCAAACAAACCATTTGTCAGCGTATAATCTACTCGTAGCTGTATCAGTAGTTGTATTATGAGTAGTCGTAGTTGAGGTGGACTTACCGGGGTTTTGGGTTTGCCTGTTTCAGGGAAGGCTTTGTAAAACTGTGCCACGTAGGTCATTATTGACTTCTCGTCTGGCCTTTCGACGTCAACATCTACAAAGAGGTGTTTTTTTCATGATAATTTTTTTGGAATAAACAACGAATTCACAGTCTATGAGTGTATTAATTGTTTATTGATTTTTATGTGGGAACTTGTTTATCTTCGCAAGAAATTCACTTTTTAAAGAATACTTGTAAATGTCCCCTTTGAATATCTTACATTCATTATAGGAGTCAGCACACGGTTCATTGGTTCTCACAAATCTTGTCAAGGTCACGCAATGTACTAAATGCCCCAATACGTGCCAGATTCTCATTGGTTAATTCTCGATGATCGTTTCCATTGGCCAATCGTGGACTCAGTCACGTAAAGAGAGGGGGAACATTGTCTGACACATTACTGCGATTAATAAAAGCGAATTCGAATATGTTTTCTATTTAATCTATCTTAATTGTAAAGAGCCTGTCCGTAACTGCAAACAGAAAGAACATTCCGCGAGCAATTTGGGCTTGGCAGACATGATGCCGTGCGTACTAAAATGACGTCATATTTTAATTTGGATGACAGAATCATTCTTTAATTTACTTTTATTAAACACACAAATGCGTTGGATAATTTTGCTCAATCCTTTATAATTTGACTAACACTTCCCGCAAATTCCAGGTGTTCCTTATTAATTATCTTTTTTTAATTATCCGTTGAGGTGACGTCTGAGCAATTAAACAATTAATCGATCATTTTCGACGTCTTACCCTCGGGGTCCAGAATCTGTGGTATGCCAAGTTCCTCCTCGGCAACTGTGAATGCTCGCAGGAGATTTTCTCTGTTACTGAAGCCCTCCAGGCGCCTCATGTCGACGAGGCTCGGGTTGATGCTGTGAACGATGGCATTAAAGGCCTTGCCATCGCGCCAGCTCGGGCCGAAGTCGTTTATGGGGTCCAGGTGGATCTGTCTGGGCATGCGTGGGAAGGGCATGCGAAAAACCAATCGATAATCGATATCTAAACTAGTAACTTATTGGATTAAAATCCCGCAATTTTGATTGGCAATCTTGGCGCAACATTATTAAGCATTCGCTGATAAAAATCTCTTTCTCTGAATACTTAGAAGCAACCGGATATCGGATCGCGTCCACTGCTTAGAGAGAGTGCGCGCGTGCGTGCTCGTGAAAGCGAGCAGACAAAGCACGCGTGGTTGTGTGTGTGTGTAGAGAGCGGTTGTGGTTGTGTGTGGCCAGTGATTGGCCGGGCGTAGTGGCGAGCGCCTGTAATCCAGCGACCTGGAGGCCGGGTGGCGGAAACTGTCGACGCGGGTTGTTGGCTAACCGGCAATCAGCGCATGATTGTGACCTCTAATTGGCATTAATATCAGGCATCCACAAAAGTCGATAAGGTCTTGTTGGGAAAACCGAAAGAACCTGTTAGTGACTGTCACCCTTTTACACCATTACTACTTTCTCCGTGGGACTTGAAGGAGGGTAAGCTGTGTTGGAGAGAGGCTCGTTTTCGTCTTTCGATAAAATGGATGCCCCGGATGCAGTAGTAATTGGAAACCTCGTTGTTAGGATCAAAAAGACCTACACGTTAGGCAAAATAGACTGATATATTAAACCCGTAAGTTGATCGAGATTTCGGCGTTAGTGGACTCATGCAGTGATGCAACCTTGCTTTAGACACAATTTGTTGTCCATTTTTAACGTCGCTATTGTGTGGATTTGACTTATTATATTCTTTCTACTTTTAATTCAGGAAGTATATCTTTACACAGAATACAACCTGTATAAATACACGCTACTACTTCCTTACAAGTAAGGTCTAATTATTCGTAGTCTTTTACCGCCGACAGTGTGTCCAGTGACTGTCGAAGATTAGGTTTAAGCAGCAGGATCTGTCGTTCTCAACCGTTGTCTGTCGGGTGATTTCAGACGACCCCGCCAACAACGAACCACTCAGAAACAAACAGAGAGCAAGAAACGTACTCGTTGAAGGCATTTTTGACCCACGTGGTTAGGGCCTGTTTCGCTGAGAACTGTCTGCGATTTCCAGACTGCGGAATTCCCAACAAATCGAGAAGCCTTCCTTCCTGTTCTTCAATCTGAAATATTTTTGGAATTCATATTCATTGGTCGCATGCACAAACGCACAGATCCACCCTTTTACTCTACCACTGCTACTACATTACTACTCCTACTACTACCACGTACTACTACTACTACTACTACTACTACTACTACTACTACTACTACTACTACTACTAAAACGACTACGATGACTACTAATACTACTACTACTACTACTACTACTACTACTACTAAAACGACAACTACTACTACTGCTAAAACGACAACTACTTCTAGTACTATTAATACTACTACTACTACTACTACTACTACTACTACTACTACTACTACTACTACTACTACTACAAATACCAAAACGACGACTACTACTACTAAAACGACTACTACTACTACTACTACTACTACTACTACTACTACTACTACTACTATTACTACTAAAACGACTGCTACTGCTGCGACAATTGTACGCGCCTAGGCTTCTTGTATTTACTAATTATACGATCAATAATACTTCTGCTGCTGTTGCTATGACCACGTTGAGCAAATTTTACTTACTTGGAAGTACAAAATGATGGTCCATATGAGACCGAGGACAATCTTCGGTTTTCCATCGACAATATCCACCGGATTGACATTGACGAGTTTGATCTGAAGGACGCAATCGCCTCTTAGAATGCGCCAATCAACTCCGAGCCGTTATATAGTGTTTTCGCGCTATTTGTTCAAATCGGCGTATTTAGCAAACGGCGTTTATTTACCTACGTTGTGAATGCATTAATTGGGGTCTATTCCACTATTAGAAGCACTCACTTTCTTGAATGACCGTCGAAGAATCTTTGGACTTCATTTCGACTGGTAATCCGAGATTTTGCCATCGCTTAACAATTAAACTGATACAAGATGACCCCGTCTACAGGATGGCTGATCTGATATAAGCCTGGTGACACAGACCCCGAATATTTTCATTGGCTATCTGGAATTCCCAGATGATATCGTGGTCCTCAGAGACACCCCTTTTAACTTAAAACCGGTTATCGGCAGCATAAAACACTTTTCAAAGGCAGTAGGGTTGGACATCCACATATCGAAAGCCACCGTCTTCTCTCAACCTAACTACCTCACCGATTGACAAATCGAGTATTTATCAGCCTTCAAAATCGTTTCGAACGACCAATCGAAGGAGGAGGAGGAGGAGGAGGAGGAGGAGGAGGAGGAGGAGGAGGAGGAGGAGGAGGAGGAGGAGGAGGAGGAGAGGAGGAGGAGGAGGAGGAGGAGGAGGAGGAGGAGGGAGGAGGAGGAGGAGGAGGAGGAGGAGGAGGAGGAGGAGGGAGGAGGGAGGAGGAGGAGGAGGAGGAGGAGGAGGAGGAGGAGGAGGAGGAGGAGGAGGTCCATCAACGAGTCGACAGCGCGAGGCGAAATGAGCCTGCGCTTTCAACCGCCCAATCAAAACCCACGGCTGCGAAATCATGCCACCGCGTGTCGGAGACACAAGAAGATTTGAAGTTTTCTACGAATCTCTAATGCCGACTGTCCTAACTGACTCTTAAACGACAGAATGCGAGAAGTTGTCAACCCTTTCACAACGCCGTCGTCTTCGGCTGCAGTGGTTCGGCCACGTTCTACGTCGCCCAGACACGGACCCTTCAGAGCGGTACCTCTCGCCGTCACCTCGTCCAGGTTGGCGTTGTCGGAGTGCCGGCTAACTAGAAACGTTGATTTCCAAGTCGACATGGAACGACTCGGTTGGCGGAGTTTACAGTTGGAGGCAGAATTGGCCTCTGTTTACCATGCATGAATGTTTGCGGTTCGCGATATTCACGAGGCACCCAACGAATAGCCCCTCGCAGGAGGTGGACGCGCCAAATTTGACGAAGACCATCTGATTTCAAGGTCGGTGGATTATCAGGACAAATTATCCCACCACGCCGTCCTTTAAATGTCGCCTTCGAGCATTTATCGGATAACAACATTTCACCACTTTGCGGAATAAAACAAATGGTTTTTTAAAAAGATTGCCACACACATTTCTTTGACAAACAACACGTCACTATACAAAAAACGTACTCCACGACCGTGTAGGTAATCGAGAGCTGTTTTGACGTTACTTAGGCGATGAGCTGGTTTCATCTCCGATGGAATATTCGTAGGCTAAAATGCGAAATAATCGATTTTCCGTTCTTCGTGAGGACTCTAGCCAATCAACACACGACATGAAAATTCGGCTATGAGATCCTTTTAACCCCCCAGATCCATTTAATATGTCTGTAACAGGTTACTAGGGCAATAAGTGTGCTTGTAGGTATTGCTTGCGCGCGCTTACCAGCGTGTCTCTGGACAAAACTTCGAGAAGGCGAATGAGAATGATTCCATCTTTGATTTCCTCAAATAAATCCTTCACTTTGATTGGTGGATTTATCTACAAAATATATATGGATATCCTCGGACTATTTTTACTGGAAAGCAGAGGATGAAAGCAGCCGTTCTGTTCTCTCATCGATTGGGTCTACGTCGAGTTGAGGTTTATGGGTTTCAGGAGGATGAGTAGAAGGACAGTGGAATAAAGATGAGGAGGAGGAGGGGGAGGAGGGAGGAGGAGGAGGAGGAGGAGGAGGAGGAGGAGGAGGAGGAGGAGGAGGAGGAGGAGGAGGAGGAGGAGGAGGAGGAGGAGGAGGAGGAGGAGGAGGAGGAGGAGGAGGAGGAGGACTGGGGAGAGAGAAGGTTGATTCGAGGGGGAGGACTTTGAGAAGAAGAAGAAGAAGAAGAAGAAGAAGAATGCAAAAAAATTGTGGAGGAGTAGCAGTAGAATTTTTAATCTAGTTAGAGGAGGATGTGGTGGAGAAGGAGGATGAGGAGGAGTTGGTGGGTTGATTTGAGGAAGAAAAGGGATTATAATGAGGTCTACTCGAAGTTTTAGCGGTTTGATCGGCGGTTCAGTTCAATATAAACCTGGATTGCTGCTGCTTACTTGCAGAACGCACTTAATTATGCAGAGACAATAGGTACCCTGTCTTTCAGCGTACAAATTAACGTATACATCGGACACAAAGACTGCCAGGAAATCGTGGCAGCGTTGTCGGAGATTAACGAACCTTGTTCAGATAGGTGTTCATCCAATTCGTGAAGGTCTTCTTCTGTACGAATGCCTGTTCGTCTTGAGGAAGGAAGAATAAATCGCATTTCTTTAATACCTACGACTTTTTCCTACATTTTATTCACAATATATCGAAACGTGACTTCAATTTTAAGTTTGAGGTAGTGCACTCTCATTTCATTGGCTTGTTGTAGCCAATCGTAATCAATGGCCACATTTTCCCAATCACTCGATAGTTTTATAGTGTCTTTAGTAAAGCCGCGACTTCGAGGTCAAACATTTTACCTCGTCTGGTCGATATCTTCTGTTCGGGGGTCATGAATTCGATTTTAGTGTGACCGTCTTGGTGTTGATCAGAGCCGCGATCGTCGGTCGTTGCACTTGGTTGTAGCCAATAGAAATTGTTCTCCAGGTCGCACGTGCGCCTCGGGGAAGAAACTAGTCGGATTGGTGGACTGTGGTGGCGTGAGTGCTGGGATTGGCTGCTCTGCTGCTGCTGCTGCTGTTGCCTTCCCAGTCTACCAATCACGTTTGCGTATCGCTCGCAAACGGATTCGCTTATATTTCGGCGTGCTGATCGCCGTTCCTCGATGCTGGGAGAGATTATGTCAAAGTGAGATTGGAAATCTGGAAAAAAAGATTACCATTAATTCGAGCTAAACGATTAACAGCGGAAAATATTGTTTATGTTATTGTAATTCACGACGACCAAAACCGTCTGCCTCAATGCAAATGGTTAACGAACTAGGCCAGGTGTCCAGACAAGGAATGGCCGAATGGTGCTATGAAGCGGCTCATTGGGGAATTAAACGCGATTGTCCTCGCATTGGTCGAAGAGATTTACATCGATTGACTTAAGTGGAGATGATAGGTTTAGCGACCTAACATTCGAGCAGCGATAGTGTACAACTGGCGAAATGGCGTTTAATGATCCACGAGAAACGAGATTGTTTTAAAGAGTCTACGGAGGATGGAACAGTCAGTAGGTTCGATGGGATCAGTATGCAATGAGGAACGAAGGCCTTGTGTGCCGGTTTCAACTTACTCCATGAAGTCTGAAATGGGGAACTGATATGCCGAGACGACTCTGTTATTGAGTTAATTCCATTCATTAATTCCCGTTACGTGCAGACAACCACGCCGTGTTAAAAGGTCATCACATCACTTGTGCAACCCCTTCCGACAACATTCTGTCGTGTCACAATCTAATCGATCGAGTGACTCATTCCTCACACTTCTCCCTCATTGGCCGACTGGTCTTACTGCCCCAAATACATCACACCTGTTAATAAAGGAGGCTGTTCGTGTTACCTCTCTAGAACTCCTCCATCGTCTTATCGATCTGTCTTCCATGTCTTCTGATTGGTGGGGTTACGGAGATATGCGGCAACTACTGAACCCCCGGTAGTAGGGTGTTATACCCAGCAATATGGATGAGAAATAACAGAGCTACTTATTGTGGCAGTCGTTTGAACCTTTCCGTGGAGTTGATAGATTTATCGTAAATGGTATCATTTTTATGTTTCGTGTCAAAGGTCGAAAGGTGACCTTGATGAAGCGAAGGCGCTCGATAACCACGGTATTACCGTATGCGACGTTTACGAATTAAATTAAATTTGCTATGATCGGCTACTTGATCGTATAGTCTGTGGTTTTCATAACGGTGCACTTTTTATTGTTCATGTCGAGTTAACCACGACGTCGGCTTTCTGAGGAGCAACACAAAATTAATTCTTATAATTTCGTTATTGTTAATCCACGGAAGTCCCACAACCGGAAATTTGGTCCGTTTCGCCATTTCCGGAATCCAATGAGGTCGACAGCGACTCGTGTTTTTCCAACTCAACCACTGACAAGCCCGTTTTCTGCCAAACTGAGTCAAATGCTAATTTACGCAGAGATCTCTTGGCAATTGTATCGATTAGCCCACGCTGAACAAGATTCTGCCATCACCAAGACGCGTTGGCTGATTGGAGTTGAGTCTGATTGGTTGAAGGAAAAAGGCGTGTCGCTCAGTTCCCACTACCTAACTGAGTCATCTTGGATGCCTCGCGGAGGGAACACCCAATTCCGCTGCAAGGGCGTTGATTAACCGTGTTATCATTTGAAAGCATACTACTCATTTACTGTTCAGCGTCTTCAACGTTACAGCCACATTTTTCTCATTTTCCTTATTTGTTTAATATATTTCATTGAATAAATTCTAATGGAATCAGCTTCTATGGCGACGGTGGAAACATGTTCCAAGTGATTTAAGCTTAACTTGGGCTGTTAAATTACGCTGTAGATTGCATCATGAACAACGGTGTCCACGTGGCCCTTGCAACAGGAGACCTACGACATTCGCCACGACACACCAACTCGGCGTTTCCAGGCAACTGGGCACTTCCGCTCTCCAAGAAGGGCGACAAAACCATTTGCTCTAACTACCGAGGCATCGGTCTTATCGAAATGGAGGCGAAGGTCCTGTCAGGTCCTGGCCGAGGATGCGTGAACCAGCTCCTCAACCTCCGGCGAATACGTGAACATCGCTACAAAAACAAGCAACCAGCAGTCATCAGGCAGTCCGTCTCGGCAATAATGGGAGCGGGCAGTAGAGCCGGCAAATGGCGAATCTTCTGAAGTCGGAATATTCATCCAGCCGAGCGAGACTTCGTGTCTACGGCGGCAGCCTTCAAATATCAGGATTCTAATATCCAGCTGACCAGTAAAGAGTAAAATCTCCAATGCCGAATGACGGTCATGATTCCTACCGGTTCTTCCTGTCGTTGCCGCGTCAAAGAAGAACCGTCTCGAAGGTGGTCGAATCTGTTCCGCTTGTGATACCATCGTCCAGTGACTGGGCTTCTCGGATTCGTCATGATCTAACCATCGACCAATCAAGGTCGAACTCGGATTCACCGCGCACGTGAACTGCTTCCGTAGGCGTTATTGTAAAATATATCGATTTGTTTAAATGACTGCCTAGCAAGTTTAGCAAACCCACAAGAATACTCGTGTGATGTAATTTAATACAACATACACCAATGTTTACATGATGGCCATCTTAAAATAGGACACAGTATGGCAGGCAAACTATTGATTGGCTAACGGAATAATTGATTAAAAGAGAGGTTAGTTGGTGTATAAAGGAGCTTACACGAGGTCTGGTTGTTGTCGAGTGCAATCGCTTCATTGGTCACTTGACTCCCACAACCGGCACCACCATTGTGTGAACATGCAAATTCGAATTCTATCGAATCACAAACACACAACTTCTCCGAGGCAACGTCAACACAACATGTGGTGCTGAAAAGTACCGGCATTGCCAGGGGTCGAACCACACTCGTCGGTCGAACTTCCTCGTTGCCATGGGAGGGATGCAGTCGTGTTGTCGAGGGGGTGTCAACGGTGCCGACACCACCGCAGCCATAGCGATAATCCATGCGTGCGTGTCGCGATCAGCCGCCAATGGACTGAGTCACACGGGGAATGCGCGGTGTCTGCGTGCGCACGCATGCACGCACGAATGGGGAGGATACGACGCATCCTAGGGACCAATGGGATCGCAACGGTCGAGCCAATTGGAGCAACGCGCCCGGTGATGCCGTTGCTGGCATGGTAACGCGGTTAGTTGGGAGTCCGCGACACGCCCAAGAAGATGAGTAGTGGTGATGGCGAGACATTTATTATTTTGACAACAAATTTAACAATAATATTAAATAAAATTTCGTGAGTACATCACAGAGAAAGAAGCCGTTGTTAAAAGTTGATATAAATTATTTGATTCTTTTAATCTGCGTATCAATTTTAAAATCGATAAAAGGCGACGCTGCGTTTGGTGGTTCATAATTGCCGGATGTGCATTCGTCATGTCGCAAATCTGGGTCATTGTGAAAAATATATATTTCCGATGAATGAACGCGTTCATAAGACGTCGATTTTAAAATAATCCTACTGAGTGTCTCAAGTTGAAGGAAGCCACGCGTTAACCGATAACCTATCTTCCATCACTTCCCTACGCCCAGCCAATCACTCGCCACACACAACCACAGCCGCTCTTCCTTTCACGAGCACGCACGCGCGCACGCTCTCTAAACACTGGACGCGCTCCGATATGCGGTTGCTTATAAGTATTCAGTAGAAGGGATGTTTATCGGGCAATGCAGAACAATGTTGAGCGAAGATTATCAATGCGTGTATTTCGCCTATCAATGATGCTGTTATCGATCTGTTTCGTCGACAGCTACGCCCAGCCAGCTCCTCTGTTCAAGGACACGTGGCTTCTCTAGGTCCCTGAATAAGCCGCTAGAGAATGTATTTAGGGCAACTTAACCAATAGCTCTTTCGACCCACCCCCTATTTGGTGCAACCATTTCCTATTGTTATCTTACGTGCTCGAGATAGCACTGCATTGTAACTGTTTATCCACCTTCCGCGCACACTCCGGTGATTTGTCCACGTCATCGTAATATGTCATGTCGCCTCTCTTAATTCTCCTCACATTTTGCGAGATTGCTACACCCATTGGTCGAAATAACCCGCAACATCGCTTCTACTGAACATTTATAAGCAACCGCATATCGGAGCGCGTCCACTGTTTAGAGAGCGTGCGCGCGTGCGTGCTCGTGAAAGCAAGCACGCGTGGGTGTGTGTGAAAAGAGTGGTTGTGGTTGTGTGTGGCAAGTGGTTGGCTGGGCGTAGTGGCGAGCGCCTGTAATCCAGCGACCTGGAGGCCGGGTGGCGGAAACTGTCGACGCTGGGAGTTGCAGCCATCGGCGCGCACATGTTGATCGGGCGTCCGCGCTAAGCACGGCGTCGATATGGCGACCCAGTCGGAGGACTGCGGTCTCCAGGTCGCCTAAGGAGGGGCGCATCGGGCCAGGGGGGAAACCCAGCAGCCAAAAGTCCCCACGTGGTGCAGTAGCAGGATCGCGCCTGTGAATGGCCGCCGGTGGATGGCCCAGTGGACGCGCGGCGACTTCCACCCTTTTACACCACCACCACTACTACTACTACTACTACTACTACTACTACTTCTTGAATATTCTGGCCAAGTGGTGACTGGACAATGGTGATGGAAGATGGAGTATCGGCCAATTGGTTATGCGAGTACTATTTGGTCGGACACTTAATTTCTTATTATTTCTTATTCATTTCCCTGTGTGGCATTTCCCAAGTGACATCCTGTAACATGTTTGTTTATTGTAAATTTTAGTAATGCTCCATCTTCCATCCCCATTGGCCAGTCACCACAGAGCAATAATGTTTTATCGCCTCCTGTGGTTTTGTAGTTTTTCTATCATTTCAACAATTATCAACGCAGAAGTCCAATCTAACAAGGTTGTTGTTTTGGTTGATTGTGTCATCGACAAATTCCCCTATTTGTGTTTCGTCATTCTCTAAGTTAGTTTTATTTTGGAAAAATGCGTTTGGAATCTTAGTTATCACGACAATTATTTCATCGCAAAATCGAGATACCGAAAGAGAACAGACAACTCGTGTTGACAGCTCTAAAAAGCATCATAAGAAAGTCGACCGATAGGGGCAAGCTCTGACCACAGCCCAATGTCCCCGAACAGATTTCAATGGGAATGTGTTCTTTGGATGTCATCACACAAATCAAAACGGCTGTTTCACTGTCGCCTTTCAACGGCCCGTAGACGTGTAGATTGTTTTGATTCACCAGTTGTCGCAGGAGATCGGTTTAATGGTTTCTAAAATTATTCGCGATGACGAGTTTTCTGTACGCCCCGGTTAGCCAATCGGCCTCTTTCTTTGGCGATCCAATGAATAAAGACTTACACACAATCTCGAGATTTCGGCGTTAGTGGACTCATGCAGTGACGCAACCTCGCTTAAGAGATAATTTGTTGTCCATTTTTAACATCGCCATTGTTTGGGTTTGAATTATTATAGTCTTTGTTCGCTCTCTAATCAGCGGACGCGCTCCGATATGCGGTTGCTTCTAAGTATTCAGTAGAAGGGTTTTTTATCAGTGAACGCAGAACAATGTTGCGCCAAGATTACCAATGCGTGGATTTCGACGATCATTAATGGTCTTACCCACAACCCCGGTTCAAGGACACTGGACTAATTTCTTCAATATTCTGGCCAAGTGGTGACTGGACAATGGTGATGGAAGATGGAGTATCGGCTAATTGGTTATGCGAGTACTATTTGGTCGGACACTTATTTTCTTATTATTTCTTATTCAATTTCCCTGACACATTTTCGACACCATTTTCCCCATTTTCGACACCGGATTGGATGATTCACTTTATCAGGGTCTTTCTCCGTGGGACTTGAAGGTTGCAAAAGAGGGTAAGCTGTGTTGGATTGAGGCTCGATTTCGTCCATCGACATATGGTTACCCCAGATGCAGTAACAATAATAGTTATTGGAAAATACTGATATATTAAAGCCTTATGTTGATTGTGTCTCTGAGATCGAGATTTCGGCGTTAGTGGACTCATGCAGTGACGCAACCTCGCTTAAGGGATAATTTGTTGTCCATTTTTAACATCGCCATTGTTTGGATTTGACTTATTATAGTCTTTGTTCGTTTCCTTTTCTACATTTAATTGAAGAAGTGTTTCAAGAAGTATATCTTGACAGAGAATACAACTGGGATAAATACACTCTACTAATTACTAATGGGTAACATATTATTATTCGTAATCTTTTACTGCCGAGGGTGCGACCAGTGACTACCGAAGATGAGGTTTAAGCAGCAGGATCTGTCTTCTTTCTCAACCGTTGTCTGTCGTGGTCTTTGGTGTTCCGTGTTATGGCATAACCAGGTATAAAAGGAAAGGCGATGACAAAGAAACAAGTTGACACAACACGTTGGCCTCATATGGGGTTACAGAATTTGTTATGATCATGGTAATTAGAGCATAGATAAGGCATTGACTTTATTTACGAGTTCACGTTCACATGCGATTTTCTATCTTTATAAATACATTCGGGGTGGCACTTTGGAGCGATCACGGGGAAACTGCACCTGCCGTAGACTTTGGCATTGGAGTGCGTTGCCAGTATAATCTACCTTATCTGGATAGAGATCGAGATTTCAGCGTTAGTGGACTAATGCAGTGGCGCAACCTCGCTTTCGACATAATTTGTTGTCCGTTTTGAACGTCGCCATTGTGTGGATTTGACTTATTATATTCTTTCTACTTTTAATTCAAGAAGTATATCTTGACACAGAATACAACTTGTGTAAATACACTCTACTAATTCCTAACGAGTAATATGATATTATTCATTGTCTTTTACCGCCGACAGTGTGTCCAGTGACTACCGAAGATGAGGTTTAAGCAGCAGGATCTGTCTTCTTTCTCAACCGTTGTCTGTCGGGTGATTTCAGACGCCCCGCTGTAGACGAAATATCTTCCTATTTAATTAGAAATAATGTATTGTTAAAACTTCCAATAAAATTCCAATCGTTTTGTAGTAGTTGGTTTTTAGTCTAGAATAATGGGGTTTTGTTTTAATGATACTGGAGCGCGAAGAAATATGGACTTTATCTATCCCCGTGCCGCGTACAGGTTCTGCCGACTTTTCCTCTGTGTTTTATATCAAGATCGTGTCGCAATCTCCGGTTCGAAACGATAGAAAGATCCAGCTAAGACGAGCCGTCTCGTATACGAGGGTGACTCGGAACCGTCAACCGCCCCCTTCCTCTACTGTCGGAAAAGACGACGACGTCTACTCTGGAACAACTCTGCGAGGTCGTTTCTCAACTGGCAGCTTCAGTGTCAGCAATGCAGAACGATAGGCGGAACCGGACCCAGTTCCCCGTTATGCCCTCTTCGGCTGAGGAGAATGAGCCGACGACGCCCTCCCCCGTATTTCCCCTCGACAATTCCCTAATGAGCCAGAGACCATTCGACCCTCTGCCACTCCCGTTGTTCCTCAATACCCTGCGATAAACCCTTTATCGCACACTGGTGACAGCCTTGGCGAGAAAAACTTTACCCGTTTAGAGGGTTCAAATCTGGCGGCCGCCACCCTTACCGTCGACAACGTCAACAGCGAACTCCCACGATTTGTCACCGAAGAAAACATCAGCCGCTACGAGCGAAGCGCAACTAAAGGAAGCCATCTCGAGCAGGATGGACGCCGCCCTGCTCCTCCAATGGGACGGCGTGCTACAAATGGGGCGTTCCCTCAAAAAATCTGTCAGAGCTTTCGTTGGTTCCACGGAAGCAACGGAGATCGGCAGTTTCGCCGAGTGCGTCTCCTTACGACAGAGGGGAAACGAGCCTCCCGTCCTCTTCGTTGTCCGGGCCCAAGAACATGTCCGGAGGCTGATTAAACCCGGCGTAATACGAGATTACGCGACGGTGTTTGCCGTCCTCGAAGGACTCCTCCCCGGCTTTCGCTCCCGTCTCCCCGCGGACCCCCCTACCGACCTCACGGAGTTGAAGAATGCACTCCAAGACATCTTCGATGCGCACCCCAATGCCACCCAGAGGTCCTCGACAACGACCGCTCCCCCGAATACTCGCATCACGGAGCTTACCAGGCCAAGAATTGTCCAGGAAAGACCCTGGAGAGACACGCCGCTTGCAGCAGATCGAGTATACTTCACTTGCAACAAAAGGGGCAACGTGCAACGCTTCTGCCCAGAGAGATCGGGACCCAGACCGCGTAAGTCACCTCGCTTACCCGTACCCGTTTATTACGCATGTCCTAGACCATCCGATTTTATTGTTGTTAAAGTACGCATAGGGGCCAAGGAAGTAGACGGTCTTATTGACTCGGGGTCCAGCTTCTCCCTATGCTCCATCGCTGTCGCAGCTTTAGCCAGCGGCAGACACGCGAGCCGCATCAGCCTCCAAGGGTTTACCGGGGCTCCACAGAAGAGTTCCGAAGTCGCCACGATTAAATTCGTGCATGAAGGAGGGCGGTACACGTGGGATTTCGTAGTGACGCCAAACCTAAATGTCGACTTAATCTTAGGGCTAGACTACCTCGAGAGGGAAGCCTCCCTTTTAAACTTTAAGACACGGCGAATCATTTTCAACCAAACGAACGCCGAACCTAGGAACCGAGTAAACTCCGAACCCATCAAGATCACAGGAGCCCCCGAAGAGGTCCAGACCCTCGTCGATGAGTATAGGGATACGTTCGCGCTCTCTACCGCCGAACTGGGGCGTGCCCACGAGTTCCGGTGTGATATCCCCACCACGGGGAACCGTTCCGACATACGTACCGGTCGATAGCCTATACCCTGCAAGAGGAATTCCAGCGCCAGGTCAAGGATATGCTGCTCGCGGGGGTCATACAACCTAGCGTGAGTCCCTACGCGAGCCAGGTATTGTTTCAGCGAAAAGGCGACGGAACCTGGCGCCTCTGTATCGATTATAGAAAACTGAACAGCCAAACCGTAAGGATGGCGACACCGCTCCCTAAGCCTAGAGACATCATGGCAAAGCTGGGGGGTCCGCCGTCTTCACCACGCTGGACCTAGCTAGTGGGTACTGGCAGATTAGGGTCAATCCTAAGGATCGACCCAAGACAGCCTTCGTGACTCCGTGGGGGCTGTACGAATTTAACGTCATGCCCTTCGGACTCACTAATGCCCCAGCGATATTCCAGGGAGCCATGGACTCTTTATTTAAGGAGGTTAGGTTCGCGTCTGCCTATATGGACGACATCATCGTGTTCTCGAGGACACGCGAGGACCACGTACAGCACCTACGGGAAACACTCCAGATACTGCGGGAGGCCGGATTCCGCATAAAACCCTCGAAGTGCCAGTGGTTCCAAACCACCGTTAGATATGTTGGGCACCTCATCTCGGCGGAAGGGGTAACGGCGATCCCAGAATCAGCGGCGCTCGTACTCCAATACGGCCGGCCAACGAACGCGAAGGACATTCGTCGATTCTTGGGGTTCGTCACGTACTATATCGAGAACATCGATAAGCTAGCCGAGATAGCTGGACCCCTAAACCAACTGGTCAGGAAGAGAACGCCGTTCGTGTGGGGGGAGCAGAAGCAGAAATCCTTCGATAGACTCAAGCAAATAGTCAGCTGCCCCCCAGTAATCGCCCTTCCGGATTTCGAACAAGAGTTCACGATCCGCGCGGACGCGTCAGACACCGCTCTGGGAGCTGTACTCGAACAAGAGAGAAAAGGAGCCCCCGTCGCGATTCGTTTCGCCTCACGAACACTAAACTCGGCGGAGCGAAATTATTCCGCGACCCAACGCGAGTGCCTGGCGATCGTCTGGGCCATGTAGACGTTCGAAGACTACGTGCATGGGCGCCAGTTTACGGTTGTCACGGACCACAATTCCCTGGTGTACCTGCAAAAATCAAAGGACGTCCACCACCGTATAGCACGGTGGCTGATGGCCCTCCAACGCCACAAATTTGTGCTACAGCATCAAGCGGGAAAGTTGAACGTGGTCGCCGATGCGCTATCCAGGATGCCCCACCCGGACGAAGTCAAGATCCAAGAAGACCGCGAGAGCCCCGAGGGCCCAGATCCCATACATGAGACGGACCCAGGACCCCACTTCACGGGTCTAGCACAGGCGGAGACGGAGTCCACGGAACCGATGGTACAGTCCGAGAAGGGAAGCCTCACTCTGTTGCCCGACGTCCTAATGCCCGGGTACCTTCTAGACGCGACTAATTATGTTAGAGAATGCCGCAGATGCCAGGCTACTGCGATCCGAACCGATAAGATACCTATTTGCCCCCTCGAACCACGAGAGCCCAACGAATTTGTAGAATGGGACATCACGGGACCGCTGACGGACCCTGACGGCACAAAATGGTATATCGTTACGATGCTAGACCTTTTTACAAAATGGGTCGAGGCAAAGAGCACCACGGACACGTGCGGAGCCCAGCTAGCCCGCATACTGCGGGACGAATGGTTTTTCCGATACGGAGCCCCCAAACAACTACACAACGACAGGGGGGCTAACGTGAACGCGCCGCAGATACAAGATCTCTGCCACCGGTTCGGAGTCCTCCACACGAGGACAACCCCATACCACCCCGAAGGAAATGGGGGGTCGAGAGGTTCCATCGAACGATTAAGGGAAGAATCAAAACGATCTGCGAAGACGGGTCGACCAACTGGCGGGAGAGGCTAGCCGAAGCGCTCTGGGCCTACCGGACCACCCGACACAGCACTACACGCCATAGTCCGTTCGAGGTCCACCTGGGACGAAAAC